>CM053792.1:669322058-669404558 GCA_028749045.1 Cupressus sempervirens | reverse complement strand
TATGCTTGGCTAACATAGTGAGCTCAAAAAATACTAATCACAATTCACTCAAAAATAATTGTGAAACTTTCCATGCTTAGCAACAACATGGGAAAAAAAAACTAAATATTTCTTGCAGGTTCTAACCAATACATTGCATCTTAATTCATGCATATATAGTCTTTTAAAATCTTATATTCTTGGAATTAATGTATAGTATAACATTTGAAATATCAATCCTATACATACCTCTTGACTACTTAGTTGGGGGTGATATGATCACTTGATTTTGGATGAAGTGATATCATCTAAACTTGATGTGTTACAATATTCCTTCTTCTTCCATGTCTTGTTAATCTTCACTTTTACCTTCTCAATGTTGACATTTTCTTTTCCTTTATTATTTCCATTACTCAGTTCTGGTGACCTAGTTAGAAAATTTCTACTAATATGACTAGTCTTGAGACAACTAAAACATGTAGTCTCACTCAACCATCTATTATAGTTGCCTCTAAAATGTGTTCTAATGAAATTCTCAATAACATGTACATACTCTTGACAATAGTGACAACTATTCCTTTTATTGTAATCCCAATCATAGAATTTTCCATTTTGTTGTATCTTTGTCTACTTGGCATTGCATATGCATTCATATTATTTATGTCCATACTTCTAAAAAGTGTGACAATATCCTTCAAATATTTGTCTTCTTGTTTGATGTCCACTTGGCATTAGATATGCTTTCATATTATTTATCTCTATACTTCTAACAATTGTGGCAATATCCTTCAAGTCTATGAGTGCTCATGGTCTTGGTTTTGCATTCATGTGCCTGATGTCCTTGCTTGTTGCACTTATGATAGTAACCCTTTAATTTCTACTTAGGTTTATGATTTTTATTTTTTCTCATTCAAGCATTCATTGTATGATCTAACTCTACACACTTATGACAAGTGGGTTTATTTCTCTTACCTCTGTTGTTTCTTTTTTCATCACTTCAGATGATTCTCCTTCCTCAATACTAGTGTACCCCAATCTAGTAGTATCATTTTTAGATCTTTGAGATCTCATCAGTTTCTCAAAGTATTTTATGGCTTCACTAGGTTTGTTGAAACTTTTAGCAAATTCATTTTCTTCTCTTAGTTCACTCCTTAGTTGATCATTTTGTAACTTTAGGGTTGTGATCTCAATGTCCTTTCCATTTAATTCATGATTTTCAATCATCAATTGATTCATTGTATCTATTTGCATGTTGGAAAGATTTTGCACATCTGATGTCTTCTCTTCTAGTCTATTAATCAGTTTTATTTTTCCATCTTCAATCATGACCTTGTCTTCCTCAACTTTATTTTTCTATTCTATCACCTCACATAGTAATACTAATTGAACTTCTTGTTCTATCTTGAGATTTATAACCTCTTCAATTAGTGCATTTTTCTTTTCCATCAGATCTGCAACTACTGCATGAAACTCACTTGAGTTTCTATTCTCAAACAATTCAATAGTGTCTTCCTCTTGGTAATGAGTGTCATTTAGCTCAATAGCCATTTCATTTCTTCTCTTTAATGAATGTTGCAGTTCATCTCTCACTTCATTGAGATGGTGTAGGGAAAGATATACTTCAATCTTCTAGTTCTCAATAACTTTTCCCAAATTATAGACTTCCATCTTCAAGATATTTCCTCAAAGATGTAAAGCTTTCCTTTCCAGAAAACTCAGCTCTGATACCAATTGTTGTAAATAAACATGAGAAAGGAAACTCTAAGAGGGGGGCTCAATCAACTCTTCAAAAATTTAACCATACAACATTTGACACACATCCATATCATCGTTTAGCATGTAAGCTAAAATAGAAAATTACACATATTCATTCATAGTATGAAACAAATAACACATAACATAATAAATTTGTTACCCAAAAACCCTTTAATGAGAAGATAAAATTGGGGTGGGGATGACATCCACAAATCTTCGCTATTGTAGCTCTGAAGTGTAGCTAGTTATGGTTACAATAAGTTTGGCCATAAACTATGATCTATCCTATGAGGGGTCTTCACTATTAAAGGCTTACAAATACTATTATGTCTCACCCTATTAAAGGATTTCAACATCCTAATAAAAGTGTGCCTTGTTAGAGGACTTAAACTTACAATAAAGCAAGAACTCAGTTAAGAGATTTACACAAGTCTCTTAAGACTACTCTATTAAGATATTTACTCTATATCAAATGTTAAAAGTATTCAACACCATGATTTTTTGGTTAGCACTTTGCTACTAGATATTAGATCTCCTCTTTCCTAATGAATCCTCGATCCTTTTGATCATATATGTCTCCTCTACCCTTTCTCTTCTTTCCTCTATTCTCTCTAATTGATTCTGCAATACAAATCATTTTCATAAATTCTCTCTCTACACTTAGCATTCATCTCCTTCCACACATTCACTCTTTACAAACTCCTTAGGGTTTTCCTCCTTAGGTAAATATAGGTGGGCTAGCATTAGGTAAGAATCAATGGCTAAGATTTATTTATATTGTCACTTAGAGCATCCCTAAATTTGATTGGTTGCATGTAATACATAAGTATTCATAATATACCTCCATACATATCTTCTAGAATCATAAAAAAATCATTAAGTTGGCCAAAAAATTGTTTATATTTAATTTTGTGCCATTACAAACAATTATGCCCAAAATTGTTCACTTGACATTTGAAGACTCTAATGCTCAACAATCACTACATTCTCAACATTATAACTCAACATACATTGTTTACTTATCTTTTGAGTCACTCAACATGTATAGTCTACTTAGCTCATGAGTGACTCAACACATACTAGGTATATCATTTGACATGTATTGTTTGACCATTAATGCTCAACATGCTTTGATCAATCAGCCTACAATGATTTCTTGGCTTACTCAGATCACTTGGCTTGCACTATAATATTGATAGATAATGACTAAGTGTTTTGTCACTACCTTGTCAAAACTAATCTAATATTAACAACAACAACCTATACTTTGAACCAAGTACAAGTCAAGAAAGGTAAAAATGTTACATCCTTTGAGTTATGGCAAGTATTTGCACCTAACGTGTTTTTTTAAAAAAAGTTTAGAAGAAAATTTAGTATACTAAAGGACAATAGAAATGGAAAACTTCATACTAGAAGTGATGAAGGTATATTTCTAGGAAATTCCACTAAGAGAAAATCTTATAAGTGTTTGAACTCTACATTAACAAAGTTGTAGAAAGTGCAAATGTGAAAGTTGATGAATATGTAGAAATTAATGAAGTTGAATGTAAGACATAATATAAAGACTACAACACATTCATATATGTCAATGAAGGTATTCCCTTCACCTTATATGGATTAGAGCATAAGGCTACTGAGCAACAAAAAGAAATGAATATTGAGTTGCAATAGCAGGTTGTCAAGCAACATAACACAGGTGTTGAGTGTTAGTAGAATGATGTCAAGATATAGGAAAAAGTTGTTAAACATAAGGAAGACAATGTTGAGAAACCAGAAGGAGAAATACAGAATGAATTTGAAATCAATTTTCAAGATGAAACTATACAAGATAAAAGAAGAAAAGAACCTACACTAAAAAATAATGTGAGAAGACATCATGGACCTAATAAAATCATTGGAGGAAAAGACTCTAGAATTATGAAAAAAAAAAAAAAAAACTTATAAGTGATACATGTTTACTTTCAGAGATTAAGCCTGTAGGACTAGAAAATAGGTTAGAACTTAGCATAGTATGAAAAACCACAAAAAATAAATCATCATATACTAAACCCTTCTAATATACCATTAAAATGAATTAAAACAAAGAGAATCAACATAAACAAAACCCCCTTCTTCAATCATAGTTTGCATGTCCTTATTTCTTCTCTATTTTGATGTATCTCCAATTTCCTATATTGAACACAATTCAAAGAAAAATATTAGTGATATGATGATGCTATTTAGAATTCTAGAATCATGGTTCAAACCTAATGGTTAGAGGTTCTAATAATTTTCTAAGGATAAAAAATGAGAGAAAGATGGTTCAATTTATAGCCAAACTAAAAGAGGTGAGACATGAATGAGGAGATGAAAACTTGTCAATTCAAATGTACAATGTGGCATGATATTCCTTAGAATATATGACAAATATGATACAATATGCCACATATAGGATTCTATGATGTATAAAAGTCAACATGGCTAAGTGTGGAAGAGAATCTATGACATGCATATGACACATCAAAGCCACTTGTAGACAAGAATCTATCACAAATGTAGTTTATTATAGTCATGCATAAGGAATAATATATATCAAGTATGACACATATTAGAAAAGTGTAGAGAGAGGACCTATGACATATGATGTCTATGTGTCCAAACTAGGTCAAATATTTGAATTAAAAATTCATAATTCCACATAATGGAAGTTAGCAAAATAGAAATTAGAAGTGGAAAATAGAACTTTGAAAATTGAGAATTCCCATAGTTTCCAAAGGTGAATCAATTAATTAATTAATATTAATTAATTGAGGATGTTGGTTAGTAAGAATAATTAGTAATGTGGGATGAAAATGATTGAAATGACATAGGCATAAATTATGGGTTAACTACTCCTCTAGGGAAAATTAGTAAATGATTGGCCAATTTGCTGAAATAAATGTGAGAATAAACCTTTGATGAAATGTGATGATTATGCAATTTGATTAGGACGATGGTGGGTAGATCAAAACCATGATCAAATTGATTAAATAATTAGGACCAATAACATGCCAAGGACACATGACATGGATTAGGACATGTGACATTTAGTGAACATTGCAAAGGCCACAAGATTGAAATTGATTGATAAGATTGATCATAATAACATCGATGAACATTGTCAAATGTTATTAGATTGACTGGATCAGGCCATGATATGACATTGAGGGACTCAAAAATGTTAATGATTAGATTATTAAAATGATAGTTTGACCTAGCACTGAGGGATATTTTAGTGCTAAGAATAGATTTGATAGGTTTGATAGGTTTCCAAGGAACTAAGAAATACAAAAATGCCTAGGACTAGATAAGTGGTGCTTGATTTGATCTTTGTATTCGATTAGGACTTGAGGAAATAATTGCAAAATTGGTATGTGGCACTTTCTCTAGATATCTCTAGCATGGATCTATTTGTTCTTTAAAAACCTATCACTTTCCTTGAATTTTCTTCACTTTGTCTCTTCTATCTTTAATTGTAACTTTAATTGTCTAGTCACTATCCCCAGATGGTAGGGCCTTTATTCCTAACATAACTTCCCAAATGACTATATCAGTGTCCACATCTAGCCAGGTGGCATCTTTGATCCCATTTAATTATTCAAGGCACTTGCTCCATCTATCATCTATTATAGCTATGACCTCTGTAGTTATCTTACCCAATTTTGATTCTAATTTATATAGCATATCAATTAAATCATATACTATTAAAATATCTTCCTCACCATTGCAATATGCCAAAAACCTAGAGTGATTCAAAATGTCATCAAAAGAGGATGACCATTCTTGCCATTCTCTAACTCAATCACTATCCAATATGCTAGGTACAAAAGTTGGTGTTCCTATGGAAATTTAACTTCATCTTATTTTTAATTAATTGAAACTTTCCCACAAAGAAACTATTTTACTCTTTCACCTTATGAATCAATTTTCTAACATAAATAATCAACCCTTTGGTAAATTCTTCTTTTGTCTAAGCATGGGCACAAGACTCTTAAAGAATTGAGTGTAAGGGCCTCATGTGGTGAATAAGGGAGATAAAAAGGCAATTTCCTTTGACCATTTATACTTTACCCCTTGAAAAAAAAGATAATTGATATGTAAATTATGAGAAACAAATATCAAGGAGCTTATCTTATGGATCAACAAATTCTTAATGGTTATAATTTCTATCTCTTTTCTAGACTCCAATTCCTCTTCATCAATGGCCATGACTTTTCCTATCATATCCTCTATTTTAGGTGCATAACCCTCTATTTGTACACCCTTGTCTTCAATCTTAGTAGTGGATCTAGCAGTGTTCTTCAAAACCACTATCTCATTATCTAATTGAAGATTTTTCTTGTTTAGAACATAATTTTTCTTCGTTTCTTCCTCATGATGCTTATTGGTTTTAATGTACCTCTCATAGGCTACTTCAAGCTTCTCTTTAATCACACTAATCCTATTTTTTCCTAACAATGATATTGTATTTAACACTCCATAAATCTAATTGTTGGAAGTAGAATGAACATTCCTTAAGATCACATTTTCCTTAGGGGATCCTTTGATCTCCATGAGGGTTGACTTCTATTTTTCTAGAGCTAAACTCCATATTGCCATATATTGGGCATCAACATTGTGTCTAGACCTTCTCAACTACCCCATGAGATGATTCTCATCTTCAAATGAGATAGTTCTTTCCTACATCCTCATTTTATCTAGCAAGAATGAGGAACTAATATACCATCCTAGGAATACAATCATGCCACTCATTTGTATTACCTCTCTAGCCTCTACTATAGTGAGAGTTTCACAAGTAGGGTCATGCTCTTGTAGTTTCTAAACCATCTTAGCTACTACCTCGTCAGAGTCACCTAGTTTCATCTATAGTGATATTTCATTTTGCTTTAATTTGAACAAAAATAAATCAAATTCTTTTATTTTGATTAAATTTTCATCATTCATGAATTTATTGGCCTCAATGATTCTGTCATCAACCATCTGAGCTTGCAACTACAATTTTTTGATCCTTAGTGGCTTGAGGCATCAAATAACTTTCCCTCACATTGTCCAAATATTGAATATTTCTTGTCATAATATATGAGGTCTTTTCTTTGGCTTTTCATGGAATTTCAACCATTTTTTTCTTCTTTCTCTTCTGATGATCCCATTCTGAGCTTTTTACTTGATCCTCATCATCACTGGTTTCCACAATTATGTCCTGATTAGAAAACTCAAGATTGACTCTCTTTCTAATTTCTTTAGGTACTTGAAATAAAATATCATTAAAATTCTCAATGCACTTATCAAACCTTGAGTATTATTCTACTTTAGGATAAAATCCCTTAAAGGATGAATCAAACTTTTTCATTTCCTATTAGGAAATTATTACATCCCTGAATTTTATCATTCTCTCGCTACAAATATTCTCATCCAAAAGATCTATAATCACATCCTCATCCCATAAAGACTTTTTTGGAGGAAAATTATATTCCCTCATCTACCTCAAAGAATTTCTAACTACATTTTAGGGGTCATAGGTTCTAGCAGGATCAATTGGAAATTTGCAATTCCTTAGGAAAGCATCAATCTCCTTAGTTGCATCTTCCCTATTTCAAAATCCCCAACTTTGGTAGATCTACATAAAAATGTGTCCTTGATAGTTCAACCTAAGTATTCTCGATTCAATGAAATTAATTACCAAAAAACCTCTACAAATCTTAATGGTTGTATAATCGTAAAAAAAAAACCACTTCTCCAGTCACGCCCTATCTATTTTCCCTCATCATAGTACAAGTTGGGCTTAACTACCTTTCTAACATTTCTAGGTATCCTTTCAATTAAAACTCCCATCATATTAAGAATATGGTGTACAAAATCATTAAAAAAAGGAATAGCATTTGAATATGGGTATAATATTTGCAATACCCTTGTCCGTCATTTTATAGGTAGCCTCTCTCCCCAATCCTCTATGCTCTCAAAGCAACTCTAGTTAAAGAAATGCATATTTTTATACAAGATCAAATCCATGATCAAGGAATAATTATGAAACCTATAATTCTCTAGCCTTCACTCCCTTGGTACAACAATCTCATCATAGATCCTGGTGATTATGTGCGTAACAAAATCATACCCAACATTTGTGTATGTGTCCTGAATATTCAATGTCATGTTGCAGTGTACACCAGTAGCATTCATGGTTCCATATGAACCTAGCACTTTTTTAAAACCAAAGATATAATTCTAAATATATTTCTAAAATAATTCAAGGTCCATGAAGTCAATTCCACCACCTTCTTCATCTTTGGTATTTCTCCTTTCTCTTTCCTTAACATTGAGATATGTCTAGTCATGGCTCTACCCATTTAGAAGATCTTCTGATTTTTTTAATTTTCATTCCATTTATCCATGTCAATCGGTAATGACATTAGACCTCCCAAGATTCTATTAATGTCTCTTTATCTAGTGCCAAGAATTTTTTTTGTATTTTCTATGGAAGGCCTTGTTGACTGGATTGTATGATTTTATTAGTGTCTTGACTAGGTCAACATCCACAAAAACCTCAGGCATGATTAATTTACCCAAATATCTAGTCCAAGGGTTTGATAATTGGACCTTTTCTATCCTAGTTTTGTAGAAAAACCAAAATAATTCACTCCCATTCCTATCAGGAACCTCTGCATCTCTGTAAAATATATAGGGGTTTATGAATGCATGAACATTAATAGACTGGAGATTAGAAGAACTTGGTAAAATATGGATCCATTCATCTATGAAAGGGCTAGGGATTTTACCTTTGAATTAGATTCTTCAATTTATGCCTATGTGATTAATTATCCTTCCTTATTTTCAATAGATTTTAAAGCATCTCAATAATTTTGAATACTGTATGCTAAAAATTTGCTTTACAATTTTTGAATTCACTCTAGCACTTCAAACTCTATGCAAATAGTAATTAAAATCATCATTCTACTTAGAATTTATCCAATTTTGTAAATGTGAGCATGGAATTAATGACATTTAAAATGGCATTCTTAAAATCCTTTTAGTACTTGAAAAGATGGAGATGTCTTCACTTTTTTACTATTTATACTTCTAGTGCACATTTATTTTTCTAGCTTAGACATGACCATTTTAAATCTATTTTTTTCTTTTAAAATTGAAGGTTTCCAAGTAGTAACCCCATTTATCTCTTCTTCTCCATGATTTATTAATTTCCTATACTTCTAGTTCTGACCATGCAAAAATTGTTATCTTTACTGCTTCACAACTTCTCAACTTGAAAGTTTAATTGTCATGTTAACCTTGTAATCCTACACTTCAATCTATTCCCCACTTTGCAAATTTATTTCCTTATTGACCATGTGGGCACACAAAATAATGAACTCTTCATTCAAGCCTTAGTCACCTCATCACAATCATTTTATTTTACATTTCATTGACCATAGTGAAGTAGTGATCACTACACCATTAACCATGTTCACATTTTCTTTGTTGGAAATATAAATGGAGTAATTGAGAGGAGGGGGGATGAATCGGTTACTCCAAAAAAAAATCCATAGATCCCTTAGATGTTTAATAAAACTACTTACTACTTTCACTCGATAAACATACTTAAAATGTTGTAACTTAGTAAATATAGTGTATGTTACTTATTACCGATCTTAAACATTTAGAGTGACTAACATGCAAACATAAAAGAAATAACATGAACACATGAGACACCATATTTAACGTGGAAACCCAATATGGGAAAAACCACCAGGTAACTAGCTACTGATTTTCACTCTTCTGAAGTGAGCCCTATTAGGAGCCAACCTAGTTAAAGTTTACAATGCACACTATTAGGTGTGACCTTGTTAGAGAAGTTAATCACCCTGTTAGGAGTGGCCTTGCAAGAGGTCTTTAGAACAATTCAATTGAATTGTCACCTTGTTAGAGGATTTACAAATGCGTATTAAACCAACTCTACTAAGAGATTTTGGAATCACTACTACAATGGTAAGAAAGTAACAATGAAATGACTTGACTGAGATGCAAATGAATTATTGATTATAGATCTTTGTTCTACTTCACTAGATCCTTCCTAATCAAATATAACTTTTCTACTCCTCAAGGATATCTAACCATCCTTCAAAGTTCACTCACACTTTCCTCTTCAAACAATCAATACACTTGCATACTCACTCATATACACTTTAGAATTCTCAACTTGACCTTTCAAATATACCTTTTAGTATCAAGTCAGCTCAATTACAACTTATAATCACCAATAATCATTACCTCAATTGGCTGGAATCAATACTTGAAAAAATTAAACTTTATTTCTCAAATTAACAAAATCCTTCAATAGCCAATCCTAGTCAGTAAACATTGTTCCTAAAATGACTCCCTATGTTAACCAATAGAAGCTTGATTAAAATTGTGGCCCATATAAAATCCTTTGGAGACTGAGTGAACTCGTTATATACTAACTTTCCCTCATTAACCATGTGAGCTCAGTTAATACTGCTTTTTACCACATTTTCCTTTGACACCTGAGTGAGCTCATTAGACACTATCAATGCAAAGTAATGTCCAGGAATGCTCGATAGACATAGAAAATTTCTTTGCTAACCAACTGAGCTTAGTAAGCACTATCTGCCAACTGATATGATATTTGTATAACATCAAAGACAACACACAATTAGACAATTGTATCCAACATTCTCCCTCTTTGGCATTGATGGCAACACAACATGTCATATCATAATGAAATTTGAAAACAAGTCTTTTTCTGATAGAAAGTTTCTCCCTCTTAGATTTTATGCCACAAACTTCTCTTAATGTAGTTATCTGCCTCTATGAAGGAATTACCTAGCTTCTTCTCTAAACAACAAACTCTCCCTCAAACAAATTTTAGAAAGATAAGATAGTAATCTCTGTCTCTTTGACAACACATGCCAAAGACAACATATACCAAATGAATATCAATGTACCTTGAGTAATGATTCATATGAAATGTTACCTTGACTTTGCTGCATCAAATATTAGATCTTCAACTTGGTTCCTAACTTACCTCTTAGATACAAGAATGCATCCTTAGGTAATGGCTTGATAAATATGTTTGCAATCTATTCTTTTGTATGGACATATTCCAATCTGATCTCTTTATCCTATACTAATTCTTTGACAAAATGATACTTTATAACAATATGCTTGGTATTGGAATGCATCGCTAGATTTTTAGATATATTAATTGCACTTGTATTATCACAAAACATAGCAACTAGTTCTTTGATCTCAACCTTCATGCCTTCCAAAAACTATTTAAACCAAACAATATTAGAGAAATTCACTGCTACTGCAACATACTTTGCTTTTGCTATAGATTGGGATGTCCATTTTTTCTTTTTACTTGTCCAAGATACCAATTTTTTTCCAAGAAAGAATGCACCTCCACTTGTACTCTTTTTGTCATCCAAATTTTTAGCCTAATTAGCATTAGTGAACACTTTTAGGTCTAGATTTCCTCCAAGTTTATACCACAAGCCATAATCTTCAGTTCCTTTCAAATATCTCAAGATCCTTTTGATTTCCATCATATGATTTTCTTTGGGTTTTGCTGAAAATATTTCTACTATACCAACTACAAGAGCAATATCAAGTTTTGTATAAACCACATACTGTGACTTTCCAATCATTGATCTATACAAAGTCTGATCTACCTCTTTTGATTCATCATCTTTGGTAATCTTTAGTCTAGTACACATGGGGGTTCCAATTTGTTTACAATCTTCCATACCAAACTTCTTGACTATCTCCTAGATATACTTAGACTGAGCGATGTAGATACCATTCTTGCTCTGTTGTATCAAAAGACTAACAAAGAACTTAATCTCACCAAACATAGACATTTCAAATTCTTTGTTCATTTTCTCTAAAAATTCTTTGTTGATCATCATTCCCTATAAAAAAATTATCATCCACAACTATTTTTACCAAAACAATCTTGTTATCTAGTCCTTCCTTTATGTACAAACTATTGTTATCATTAGTTCTCTAGAAACCAATCTGAATAAGGTAGTCATGAAGTCTCTCATACCATGCTCTAGAAGCTTTTTTTAGACCATACAATGCTTTTTTTAACTTGCAAACCATGTCCTTTTTGTCTGGATCAACAAAACCTTCATGTTGTTCAATGTAGATGTCTTCATCAAGAATACCATTGAGAAATGTTGATTTAACATCCATCTGATATACCTTAAATTCTTTATGTGTTACATATGCAACTAAGGTCCTAACACCTTCCAATATTGCAATAGGAGCAAAAGTCTCACCATAATCAATGCCTTCTTCTTGAGATTAGCCTTTACACACCAATCTAGCTTTGTTTCTTGATACCTTACCTTCTTCATTCAATTTATTCCTGAATACCCATTTTGTTCCAATCACATTTTTTTCTTTAGATCTAGGTACAAAAGTCCAGGTTTTGTTATTTTCTATTTTTTCTATCTCTTCATTCATAGCCTCAATCAAACTTTCATTTTCCAATGCATCTTTGACATTTCTAGGTTCAAAATCAGCAAGTAAACAAGTACCCTTTAGCTTACTTCTTGTCATAGTACCTTCTAACTTCTCCCCAATAATCCAATCTAGGGCATGATGTCTCCTAACATACTTGGCATATATAGGTTCTTTGCCTTTTGACTGAGCTCCACTATCTTCATTTTAAATTTCAATTTCTGGCTCTAGTTGCTTTGTCTATAGCTTGAGTCCTTTAGACTCAGTAGGCATTAGCTTGGTAGCTTTAGACTGAGACTTAGTTTGAACTTTTTGCAACTTAGTGACTGAAGATTCTGGAGTTGTAGTCTCCTGATTGATAGATGTGTCTGGCAATGTATTAGGTTTAATGAAAAAAATCTCATGTAATCTTCTAGTTCCTTTTTTCTTCCTTCTTCAATCCTTTCTACAAAATCATCAACTTTCACATGTGCACTTTCTATGATTTTTTGAGTAGACAAATTCAAACATCTATATGCCTTACTCTTGCAAGAATATCTTAAAAATATACCTTCATCACCTTTCACATCAAAATTTCCTTTTCTAGATTCTTTCAAGATGTAACATTTACTTCCAAATACTTAGGTAACTTGCATTGGGTTTATAGCCATACCATAACTCATGGGGTTTTTGAATGAGTCCTTCTTCAAATCTACTCAGTTTAAGGTATGAACTATAGTGTTGATAGCTTCCTTCTAGTATCTAATAGAAATGTTCTTTTCAATCATTAGAGTCCTTGCATAATCCATGATAGATATGTTCCTCCTTTTAGCTATTTCATTATGCTCATGAGTTCCAAGAGCTAATACCTATCTTTTGATTCCTCTTTCAATGCAAAAGTTATTGAATTCATGGGAGATGAATTCACCACCTCTGTCTAATCTAAAGCATTTAAGTCTTTTCTCTGTTTCCTTTTCTACTCTAGCCAAATACCATTTGAACTTCTCAAATGCTTCTGACTTCTCTCTTAGATACATAATAGTCATCATTCTAGAGTAGTCATCAACAAAAAGAATAAATAACTTTTCTCTAGTATAGCTCTCAATTCCAATAGGTCCACATAAATCAGTATGCACAATTTCCAAAATATCTTTAGACTGATAATTTTTTCTTTTAAAACTAGTCTTTCCCATTTTACCAATTTGCAATTCTTGAATAGACCAACATCAGGTTTCTTCAAACTAGGAATGCCTCTTACTTTCTTGAATTTTCTTATTTTCACCATGTTATCAAAATTCACATGACATAACCTTCTATGCCATAACCAACTTTTTTCAACTTGAATAATAAAACATGAGCACTCACCAAGATCAAGATAAAACAAGTTACCTTTTATTTGTTTGCCTGATCCAATCAGTTTTCTTTTGTCATCCAACATTCTTTCCTTGGCATGCATGAATTCCACCTTGAATCCAATATTAATTATCTATGCCACACTCAATAGATTATGATTTAGTCCTTCAACCCAATAGGCATTATCACATACAAGTTCTTTGGTTAATGAAATTTGACCTCTTCTTTTTATGCAACAAGGTTCATTGTTTCCAAACCTTACACTACCACCATCATAGTCTTCAAAGTATTCAAACTTAGTTTTGTCACCAGTCATATGATGTGAACATCCACTATCTATGATCCATGTATCATTTTTTCTCACATGAGAGATAAGTGCCATCTTATTTTCCTCCTCATCAGATTTATCTTTCACAACAATGTAGATTATTTCATCTTCACTATTATTATAATTTTTAGCTATAAAACATGTTTTTCTTACCTTTTTCCTTGAATGATTTTAAATCTTTCTTACCTTTGTAGTTATGACCCTTCTTCTTATCCTTGCTTTTCTTGTTTGGGAACTTGGCTACAATATGACCAATTTTTTCACATGAAAAGAAAATTAGGGGAACTTTACCTTTGTATTTTCCTCTGCCTCTAGAATATTTCCTTGCAAGTAGAGCTTCAACAACTTTAAGATCACTGTCAAAAATTTCCTTTGATTCTTCTTCACTTTTTGACTGAGAATCCTTTATTTTCTTGCCTTTTTACTTAAGTGAAAGCTTGGCCTCAAATGTAGATTCAATATTCTTGGAAGCTGAAACATAATTGTCATAGTCATCTAGCTTGAAGGCTATCAATCTTCCTATTATGGCATCCAAAGTTATCTTATAATTTGCTTCACATCTTCTCTATTAAATTGTAGACACTCTAATTGCACAAATAGGAAGCAATGTTCTAAAAACTTTACTAACAACTATTTCTTCCTTGATATCTCCTCTAGAAGTTTTGATATCATTGACACTTGCTTTGATCCTTTCAACATATTTGGCAATGTTTTCATCCTCTCTCATTTTCATCTAATCAAATTGTCCTCTTAGGCTTTCTGCTTTAGCTCTCCTTACATTGTCATCACCACCATAGATATCTTTAAGCTTGTTCCACATTTCAAAAGTAGTTATGTAGTACTTGATATCATCAAATTCCTCATAGTTAAGGGCATATGTAATATCTATCATCATGGTGTTATGAGTCTTCTTCTTAGCAATTTCATTAATAGATAATGTACCTGAAGGAGTTGTATATTTTGCATCAAGGTATTTCAATATTGAATCACAAATGGAAGCCAGATTGAGTCTCATGAGACCCTACCATGCTGAAAAGTTATCTCTATTAAGCCTTGGAATTTCTCTCTTGTAAGACATCCTAATCTTTAGCTTATGTCCTTGAAACCCTTCCTCCAAGCACCAAAATATCTAACACCAATTGTTGGAAATATAAGTAGAGTAACTTGGGGGGGGCAAATAAGTTACTTCAAAAAAAAATCCATAGATCCCTTAGATATCTGATAAAACTACTTATTGATGTCACTCGGTAAACATATTTGAAATATTGTGACTCAGTAAATATAGTGTATGTTACTTATTACTAATCTTCAAAATTCATAGTGATTAACATGCAAACATAAAAGAAATAACATGAACATATGAGACACCAAATTTAACAAGGAAACCCAATATGGGAAAAGCCACCAAGTAACTAGGTATTGATTTTCACTCTTCTAACGTGAGCCCTGTTAGGAGCCAACCTAATTAAAGGTTACAATACACACTGTTAGGTGCGACCTTGTTAGGAGTGGCCTTAGAAGAGGTCTTTAGAGAAATTCAATTGAACTATTACCTTGTTAGAGGATTTACAAATAGCTATTAAACTAATTCTACTAAGAGATTTTGGAATAACTGCTACAATGGTAAGAAAGTAACAATGAAATGACCTGAATGAGATGCAGTTGAATTGATGATTATAGATCTTTGTTTTTCTTCACTAGATCCTTCATGATCAAATACAACTTTTTTGCTCCTTAAGGATATCTAACCATCCTTCAAAGTTCACTCACACTTTCTTCTTCAAACAATCAATACACTTCCATACTCACTCATACACACTTTAGAATTCTCAACTTGACCTTTCATATATACCTTTTAGATTATCAAGTCAGCTCAATTACAAGTTACAATTACCAATAATCATTACCTTAATCAACTAGAATCAATACTTGAAACAATTAAACTTTATTTCTCAAATTAAAAAAATTCTTCATTAGCCGACCCTGCTCGGTAAACACTGTTCTTGAAATAATTTCCTATATTAACCAATAGAAGCTTGATTAACACTATGGATCCTAAAAAATTCTTTCGAGACTGAGTGAACTTGATAGATACTAACTTTCCTTTGTTAACCATGTGAGATCGGTAAACACTGCTTTCTGCCACATTTTCCTTCGATGCCTGGGTGAGCTTGGTAGACACTATCTACACAAAGTAATGTCCAAGAATGCTTGGTAGACATAGAAAATTGCTTTTCTAACCAACTAAGCTTGGTAAGCACTATCTTCCAATTGATATGACATTTGTGCAACATTAAAGACAACACATAGTTAAACAATTGTATCCAACATTCCCAACATTAAAATAAACTATCAATGAACACCTTACGAAGTAGTGAAACATGTAAAAATTGAACATCTCACAACTTTTCAACTCATTAATTATTTACTTCATTAACTATATCTATCCAAAAAAATCTCTGCATGACAACTCATTGCAAAATCAATGCCCAAAAAATTGGCCACATCTTAATACTTGCAAAGGCGTGAAATTGCCTGTCGCAACATCACTACTTACATTCTTCATTATCACATTAACTTGAAAAGTAGTGAAACCTTTTGAGCTATCCATCTCACAAATTCTCCATGGTTTATGAATTTACCTTTTTATCAGTTGTGATACTACAAAAATCATAATCTCTATCCTCATCACCATCTCACGACCACTATAGATATAAAACTTTTTAACTATGAGATGTTGCAATGACTATCTTGATTCATTGCTACTTTTTTTTATGGCTTTTTGACCAAAAATTTTAGTTGCAACTCAAACCTTGCAATGGTGTGATATCTATTTCATTAACTATTATATTATCTTTGTGGCTTTGTAACTATAAACTCTAACTTATAGATAAACCCTATGATCATGCAATGATGAGCTATCGCTACTGATCTACTTTAACCTCAAGTCAAGTCTAATCAGATGTGATGAAGAAATAACCTTTGAAATTTAATTGTTTGGGTTACATTTTGCACCTTTACAACTCAAAATATCTTATCTTCTTTGCCACCCAAAATTCTATGATGAGCATTTTGGAATTAACTATTACCTTGTTCACACTTTCACAAGTTGAAAATTTAAGTCACCTTTTAATCCTACAAAGCTATGATAATAAGCTATCTCCACTTTGCAACTATAATCCCAGGTTAATCTTAACTAAATGTGATGTTGTAATGGCTTAGACTTTGATTGTTGTGGTTACCCTTCCCATCATCATGATTTAACACGTCTTAAGTCAAAAACAAACAACAACCTTGAAATTTTCAATGAATCTCTTCTTCATAGCCCAAACTTGATAGTCAACACTAAAACCTATGATGTTGCAATAAACTTTTTGACAAGTATTTCATCACTCTATAGTCACCAAACAATTTAAGAAGTGAATTAGAGTGACATAGTGATTGAAAGGATTCTACGACATCACAACTTTAAAAACTTAGGGGAATGACTTATAACATATGAAAAAGATCAATGAATTATAGGGATATAAAAATCAACTTATAAACACAGTTTCTTTATGTATCCCTATTTTATCTTTGATGTCAATTTATGAGTAATTCACCAAAACATAAGACATGTCTATTTTCTAGGATATTTTCCATGAGGATGACAACATTTTTAGAAATCCTAAGAAACTAAAACACAGATTCTTCCTAATTTTCACATTGTATCATAAAATAATTTGGATGGGTGAAAATTTAGGCCATTAGTGGCTCTATTTGGGGATGATGGATAACTTGTATCCATGCAAGAATTCAAAACTTTTAGGATAAGAATACCAAATACATGACAACACATGACAAATTTGGAGAGAAACATCTAACAAAATAGGGGAAAAAATAGGACAAACATGAAAAAATGGACCATACAAAGATTTATATATAATACAAAACCTATGTAATGTTCATGGAGCAATAAGCATTTCATTAGAAATACCTCTTCAATAATTGTCCATGAACTGGCAATTCTAGAATATCACCTTATAACTCCTTTACAAAATAAGAGTCTTCTCCCTAATTTTCATGAACTAGATATGGTCCTAACCAAATGGGATCAAACTTTGCATGTTTTCCTTTGTCTTCTATTCTAGAATTCCATAACAATTCCATATCTTCAGGGTCAAACTCTCTTGATATTGTTCTCTTTTCATACAAATGCTTAACATGGACTTGTAATTTTGCATTTTTGGTAGAAGCATCTCTTCTTATTTCATCAAACCACATAATTTCATCCACTCTAATATGCATTCCATCAATGACATCATCATCATAATGCTAAGAAAACTTGTACATACCCCTTAAATTGTTCTAGGGAAACCTAGCATGTATCTCATATACCAGATAAAATGGTGCACAACCTATAGCCTTCTTCATTATTGTGTCAACCCAGAGTGCTAATAGCAATTTGGAATCCCATTCTTTTTTTTCTTCTAGAATCCTCATGATGATCTTCAACAAACTCTTATTGCTTGATTTTGCCTGCCCATTTCCTTGGGGATGGTATGCTGAAGATGTTGATCTTGTAATGCCATAATTATCACAAAATTTTATAAATTCTTTAGATCTAAAGTACATGGCATCCAAATCTAATTATAACTTTATTTAGAAAATAATTATTTACCACTTTGCTAGTTTCATTCCTAGTAGGAATGACTTCTACCCACTTTGTAAAATAATATGTTGCTACTAGTATTCATGAATAACTAGTACTAGATTTGGTTGAAATTTCTCCTATGAAATCTATTCCCCATTGTGGAAAGGTGCTTGTATTTCTACTAATTTCAATGGCATGTTTTGATAATTTTAACTTTCCAGTGAATCTTTGATAAGGATCACACTTTCTCACTAGTTTATATGTATCTTTGAAAAGAGTAGGACACCAAAATCTTACTCTAGTTATTTTATGAGCTATTTTTTTAGCCATATAATGCTCCACACATTCTCCATTATGCATTTCATTCAAGATTGTGACTAAATGATCTTTATCAACACATTTGATTAGTACACCTTATATACTTCTCCACCATAGCTATCCACTCACAATGACATACTTGATAGCCTATAACTTTAAGGCCCGTGTTTGATTATCACTCAAGCTTAGTCAAATTTTCATGTATTATAAATAAAATATTACATCTTTATACCAATGAAAAGTATCCATATCACATAGTCTATTTATTCCATCATAATAATGTTGATTTATTTGATCTGCTTCAAGGCTTGCCTATTCCATTAGCTTGGAAAATTATTTCTCTCTCATCAACTTGGTAATATGAATATCGATATTATATTCTTGGATCTTGTTGATCCATCTACATCTTCTCCCTAAAACTTCATACTGTGAGAAGATGTCCTTTATTGCAGCACTTGGAACAAAGACACTCATAATAACACCCATTAGGAAACACCTAAATGCTTTAACTACCTTGACTAATGCATAAGCCTTATTTTCACTTATGTCATATTTCAACTCTTCAACATGTAATTATTTATTAAAAAATTCTATTGGCTACTCATACCCATCCTCGTTCTTCTGCAATAAAATTGGTACAACAGTATGGAATTAGGCAAAGGAGAATGCATGCATTGACTTAGAGTAATCAGGAGTTCTCAAAACATGAATTTTTTTTATTTCTTGTTTTATCTTCTAGAAATACATGCTTGGTTCTTACTCCCATCTAATCTTAGAAGCTTTCTTCAACATTTTAGAGATTGATTTGCTTATTTCAACAAAGTTTGTAAAAAATATTCTAAGGAAATTGATTTTCCCAAAGAAAGACTGAATCCCCTTTACATCCCTGGGCTTTTGAATCTTGTTTATAGCTTCTACTCTTTTAGGGTCTATCCTAACTCCTTTTCCAACCAGGTGACCTAATAACTTACCTTTAGTAATAGCAAAGGAACATTTTTTAGGATTCAAAGAAATACCATACTTAAGAGCTCTGTTAAATACCTTTTCAAGATGCAAACAATGGTCATATTCATCAATTTGAGTATGTCATAAAATCATCTTGATACACCACCAAGTGTTAACTTGGTGATTAGCACCTCCTTTTGGGTTCACAACATGGTTTAATTTCCTCTTGTGGATTTGCATAAGTCTAGTGCTTGTGATGTTCATTGATAGCTTGAGATTTTGGCACAATGAAAAACATACCAGTAATTGGTATTAGAACCTTGGTTCAAGGGTTCAAATCTTAGGAGGTCTCCTTCATTCTATCTGTGTAGAACCATCAATTGGTGTTGAGGGGGAGATTTTTGACTTGGTGGTTAGCACCTCTTTCATGGTTTTTTGACATGGCTTAATCACCTCTCATGGATCTAGGTAAGCATGATGTTTGAGATGTTCATTGATATCTTGAGCTTTTGGTACAATGACAAACATACCAACACCAAAAATGTATCAATTATGTCTGCAAAGGCCACATCCATGGCTCTATGAAAAGTGGCACCAACATTAGCTAGGCTGACAAACATTCTACTATAGACATATTTTCCCTAAGGTGTTGTAAATGTTTTCTTGTAATGCTATAATTACTTTACAACTACTAGATTGTATCTAGAAAAGTCATCCATCATAGACATTAACTCTGGTCCAGTAACTCTTTCCAACATGTCTTCCATATTTGGAAAACCATAATTATCTTTTAGTGAAGAAATGTTTAGATTCCTAAAATCAACACATAACCTTATGTCACCATTCTTCTTCCTAAACAGGACCAAATTTGATACCCAAAAAGAATGTCTAACTAGCTAGATGATCCCAACATCTCTTAATTATAATAGTTCCTCTTGCATCTATGGTGCTAAAGTTGGATTGATAGGCCTCTATTTCTATCTAAAATATTTAGCTTCTTCCTTCAATGAGACTTCATACTAAAATAGATCCTCTCTATAGGATTTCAAATCATCATAATACTAGACAAATACATATTTATATTTTCTTAGTAATTCAATCAAGGTTTGCCTAATTTTAGGAGATAATTTCTTTGCTATATATAATTTCTTAGGTGCTTCTATGGTTCCAAGGTTTAAATCCTCTAAATCCTTTGCATCATGTTATTTTTCATTTTTCTTAAATCTATCATGATTATCAAAAATAGTTTCAAACACAACTAAGCCCTTTGGAATCCTTTTTTTTTTCAAATGGACAACTTCCTCACCAAAAATAGTATCCTTACCATCTATGTATTCCATAAGTGTTGCACAATAAATTTCATATCCCCAAAATTGGTCCTTGCACTCTAGAAATCCTATAATATCCTTGTCTTCCTCAAATACTTGCCAATTCTAGATATTATCAGGGACTTATGGTCTAGTTTGTACCTCTACTTTTGACAAGCCAAAAAAAGTTACATAATCATGTTTTACGGCAATGTTAGTGAGCAAGTCAGCCATCTTGTTATTACTCCTATCCTTCCATGCTATCCCAAAAGCATCAAATTTTTCTATCATATCCCAAACAACATTTCTATATTTCTTCAGTCTATTGTTCTTAGAAATATATACTCCTTTTAATTGCGAAACAATTAATTAAAAACTAACAATGACATACAAGAACTTAATACCATGTTTGTGAGCTAGTCTCAATCCTAAAAATAGGGCCTCATATTCTACTATGTTATTTGTACAAGGAAAGTTCAAAGTAAAAGAGAACTTATAAGTGCAATCATCAAAAGAAATCAAAATAATACCTACCCTTGATCCTTTTTTATAGCAAGCTCCATCAAAGTACACCATCCAAAGACATTTTTATTTTTATTTTGACTCAACTTCCATTGCGATGGGAAACTTAACCTTCTCCTTTTTCAATAATAAAACTTTAGCCCTACAAGCATTAATACTAGTATCTACAAAGCATGTCATATCATCTTCAATTTATTGCTCAATCATATAGATAATCTTGGGCTCTCAATTTGTTCTTACCAACTTACCACCAATCTAAAAAGTTGCATATGACAAATCAAATTGAATACTTCTCCCCATCATTGCACTCCATTTTCTAGACAACAACATACTATATTGGGGTGGAATATCTACAACTAACACACTTGTAGTTTTCTTTCAATCTAGATATGTAGACAACTTATAAGGCATCGCATTTATTGTTCCTATAATATTAACTTCTCTTTTATCCATAGCAAAACATCTACGCTTAGGTGTATCAACTTTTAGTCCTAATTATTTCATTATTTCAATAGGCATTACTGTATTTGATGCTCCAAAGTCAATCATAAATTTTTTTTAATATCTTCCCATTTATAATTGTGCTCAAGTAAAAGCGCTCGACACTCACTAGACATTGATTTATTGAATCATCTAAATACATGGGTGGAATTTGAGACACAACAACCTCAACTTCTACCTCTTTTTCATATTCATTATGGATTTAATCTGAATTACAATCATGACTAACCTTATCACCTACATGTTTAACCCATGCTATGGCTTTATTCTTATGTTTAGGGATTCTCAACAATTCTAACAAAGGGACTTTTTTCGTAATTTAAGATAACATTAACACCATATCTATTGGAGTTTCAAAACTACCATGTTGCAAAGGACCTAATACAAAGCTATAAAAGATATTAAAAATCCTAAGGACTAGCTAGATCCCATATTAAGTAGGATTTTCTTTAGATTTGGACCAACTTCAAAAGAATCATAGAGACTCTATACACTTTAGGATTTGTAGGGTCAAGGAGGGTGCACCTTAGGGATGGAAATGTTTGATTATTTTGATATTCTTCTTCACAATTTGTTCACTCACTCTCTTTTCTTTAGATATATCCCCTATAGCAGAAAATTGTCAACAATTCTTCTTGGATTTGTAATGACTCCTTGATTACAATAGCTAATTATAACTCAAAAGGAAACTATTATAAACAATAAATGGCTAGTAGTTTGATTCTTCATTACAGAAAAGTAAATATTGATTTGATTCTAAATGTTCTTTGTGCAACCAAATGAACTTTTCAATTTTTATCTAAAGAGATGATCAATTCCTTATCCATTGCTATACAGAGTCACACTAGTAAAACTTGACCTATTTAATTTCCTTACAATTAAACTTATCAATAGTTAACCTTCAATTTCATTCTTATTATATCCCTAACATATAAATAGAAACCCAATCAATTCATGAAAGAATTTACTTAAATATTTGAATTAAAATAAATCAATGAAAGATATACAACCCATCCAAGTTCCATTAAATTGAAAGAACCTTGTTCATTCAATCCCAAAGTTATAGATATGAAAATGGAGACAAAACTTAGAGATGTAGATATTTTAGAAACTCCCTTTGTGTTTATCTTCCTTGAAAATAATACAATAATGGTATAAACTCAAGAATAATTCAAGACATGAAAAACTATCATTCAAGATCCATTTGTATTCCTAGTTTGTAAAAATTGAATACAACACATAAAATTAACACAAAGACTAACTAGACTGATTGTAAAGTAGCATGAACACTAAAAATATACAGACATCAAACCCTCACTCCACATCTTGGAAATCCTTGTATAGGAAGGATTGTAACAAGCTTTAGATAGGAGGATACATGCCAAAAATTCATTAGAAACAAATAAAAGGATATTTCATATAGTTACATTATAAAAATTCTTTGTACTTTGATCAAAATTTTAGGATGCAGTTGCAAAATTGGCAGGTGGCACTATCTGCAAGCATCTTCAGCATATTTTTGTTTGTCTTCAACTTCCCATCACTTTCTTTGCCTTTTCTTTATCCCATTTCTCCCTTTTTCCTTTAACTGTACCTTTGACCTACCTAATCACTTTCAATGGATGGTATGGCCTTTATATCCTACTTTGACTTACTAAATAGAAATATCAATATCCACATCAAGCCACGTGGTGTCCCAAATGGTGGTTAACTCATCTATGCATTTGTTCCATTTAGTATTAGTGATTGCCTTTAATTCTCTAGTAACTTTTCTCATATCTAATTTAATTCTAAATAGAAAATCAATCATATCATAGACAATTGTTACTTCTGTCTCATTATTGTAATAAGTAAAAAATTGGGATGCCTCAAAATATCCTCAAAAGAGGAAGGCCATTCCTGCCACTCTTGTATGATTCCATTAACATCTAAGATAGTAGGAAAGAAATTGGGAATCCCCATTGAAATTATCTTCTTTCACCTTGGATCAGTTGCATTTTGCCTTACAACAAACCTTTTAATTCCTTTACTCTATTTATCATATTCCTAATATTGACAATTACCCCCTTAGGAAATTATTTCTTTTGAGGTAGCAAAGGGACAAAGATATCAAAAAAATGTGTATATGGCCTCCGTGTTGTAGATATAGGGGATAGAAAAGCTAATGCCTCTAAGCATTGAAATTCATCTCCCTACATAGAGATATAATTGTTGTGCACATTTTTCTGAAATAATTTGCAATGAAGGTCTATCTTGTGCATCATTAGGCTTTGAATTGTCTTGATTTCCACTTCGTTTGCACCATCCCACTCATCAATATGCATTTTATGCCTCTCTCCCATATTTTTTTAATTAGTTTGTTGTTGAAAATAATTGGTTAATTGTGTATTATCTTTGATGTTACACAAAATGTCATATCATTTCCAATTAGTGTATGCTAAGCTCACTCAGGAAATGAAGATAGTTTCCTATGTCTATCGAGGATTCCAAAGAATTCCAAGTTCATAAGATAGTCTCTACTAAGTTCACTCAGTTGTCAAAGGAAATTTTGCATAAGTTGATTGTTAACCGAGCTCACTCGATTAATAAAGGAAATGTTGGATGGAACTAGTGTTAACTAAGCTCACTTGTTTACCAAAGGAACTTTGTGAATATGCAGTGTTAACCAACTTCACTTGGTTAACATAGGAAAACCATTTTTGAGTTAGTGTCTACTGAGAAGGGTTGACTAACAAAAGATTTCCTTTTTTGGCATATTGATTTAAATTGATTTGATGGCTGGTTCTAGCTGACTGAGGAGATGAATATTAAGTATTCTAAGTTATATTCAAGCCAACTTGACAATGTGTAAGATATAAATATAAGGTAAAATTGAGAATTTAATGTAGAACATAATAGAAGATTTGAAGATGCTTAGAGGGAGTGAATTAGAAGGATAAGAACAATATCCTTGTTGAGCTACAAAGATACATTTGATTATAAAGGATCAATTATACAAGCCAAAATTGAAATTTTTAATAACCAATTTAGTTGCATTAGAAATTAGGTCATTTAATTGTTACTCTCTAACTATTGTAGCAGTAATCTAAATCTCTTAATAGAGTTGGCTTAACAATTATTTATAAATATTCTAAGAAGGTGGCATTTCTATTTGAAGTTTCTTAAAGACCTCTTACAAGGCCACTCCTAATAGGGTGATCAAATCCTCTAGTAGGGTCACACCTAATAGTGTGTTTTAATGTAACCTTTAATAGGGTTAGCTCTTAATAGGGCTTACTTTAGAAGAGTGAAAATCACTAACTAGTTGTAATTGGTGGATTTTCCCAAACTGGGTTTCCACATTAAATCTTGGTGTCACTTATGTTCATGCTATTTCCTTTATCTATATGTAACTAAGTTGAATTTAAGGTTAATCACTTTAAGATCAGTATATTCAATTATTGCCAAGTTAAAGTTGGTTCTCGTTGCTTGCCAAGTTACAACATTTGCTAGTGTAAATCGAGTGCCTATGTGTTTGCTGAGAAACAACAAAATATAGTTCAATTAGAGTTTATGTTTTGATTTGTATTGACATCTAAGTGATCTAGAATTTATTTTTGCAGTAATTGATTTACCCCTCCCCTCTTAGTTAGTCATCTTATATTTCCAACAATTGGTATCAAAGCTTTTGGTGCTTGCAAAGAAGGTTTAAAAGACCTATGCTAAAGATTAGGATGTCTTACAAAAGAGAGATTCCCAAGTTGAATAGAGACAAATTTGTAGCATGAAAAGACCTTATGAATTTTCATCTAGCAACCATTAGTAATTTAGGTTTGAAATACTTAAACACTACTTACAAAGATTATACTTGTACAATGAATATGGAAGAAATTAGTGTAAAGAAAAATCAAAATATCATGATGATTGAAATAGCATCAGCTCTTAACTATGCCAAATTTGACAAGGTCAACGGTTGCACTACTACTCATGAAATGTGGACCAAATTGAAAGATATCTATGGAGGTGATGGCAATGTAAAAAGAGCCAAGGTAGGATGCTTGAGAGGCCAGTTTGATCAAATGAAGATGAGAGGATTAAAATACTATAGAATATGTCAAGTGAATTAAAGCAAGTGTGAGTGCAATCAAAGCATTTAGAGGAGACATTGATGAAAAAATAGTTTTAAGGAAGGTACTCAGAACCCTTCTTCCTATCTATGCAATTAGAGTGTTTTCTATTTGAGAGATGAGATGTGATCCAAATAATAAGAAAAATCTAGATGCTCTAGTGGGAAGATTGGCAACATTTGAACTAAATAACTATGATAATTATGCTTCTAGTTATAGCAATCTTGAGTCTGAATTTGAATCCAAGGTATCACTCAAGAAGAAAGTTAAAAGATATAAAAGAAAAAAATCTAAAAGTGAAGAGGAAGATAGTTTTGATAGTGATCTTGAAGCCATTTTAACCATTTCTTGCAAGAAGGTATCCCAAAGGGAAAGGAAAGTATAAAGGTAAGATTCCTTTAATCTATTTCTCTTGTGAAGAAGTTAGACACATTGTTGCAAGGTGCCCAAATAGAGAAGAAAAAGATGAAAAGAATCACAATAGGTAAAAAAGAAAGAAGGATTTCAAGAATTTCAAGGAATACAAGGAAAAAGGTAAGAATTTTTTTTTAATAGCTAAAGATTCAGATAGTAATGAAGATGATGAAATGGTATATATTAGTGTAAAAGATGAATTTGATGATGGAGTTAAAATGGCACTTATCTCTCATGTTAGCAATAATGATACATGGATTATTGTTAGTGGCTTCTCCTATCATATGACTAGTGATAAAAAGAAAAATTTGAACACATGAAACATTATGATGGTGGTAGTGTAAAATTAAGAAATAATGAACCTTTTTGCATAAAGGGAAAATGTTGTATCTCACTAACCAATGAACTTAGATGTGATAATGTTTATTAGGTGGAAGGACTAAATAATAATCCATTTATTATGGAACAATTGAATACCATTGGATTCAAGTTAGATTTCATGAATGGGAAGGCCAAGTTTCTAGATGGAAAAGGAAATTTGATTAGGTCTGGCACACAAACAATAGGTAACCTATTCTACCTAGATCTCAGTGAAAGTTCATGTTTTATTGATCAAGTAAAAGAAAGATGGTTATGGAATAAAAGGTTATGTCATGTGAAGTTTGATAATTTAATCAAGACAAGAAAGAAGAAAAGAGTAAGAGATATGGGTCTATGCAAAAATTGTCGAATTGGAAAGATGAGAAAGACTAGTTTCATAAGAAATAATTGTCACTTAAAAGAAGTTTTGGGGTTGGTTCATACATACCTTTGTGGATCTATTGGGATATAGCACTATAATAGAGATAGTTTTTAAATTTTATTTGTATAAAACTATTCCTGAATGATGACTACAATGTATCTAAAATAAATGTCTAAAGAATTTCAAAAATTTAAGTGGTATTTGGGAAGGGTAGAGAAAGAAATTTGAAAGAAGGTAAAGTGCTTGACATCAGATAGAGGTGATGAATTCATTTCCAATGATTTTAATGAATTTTTCATTGAAAGAGGAATTAAGAGACAAGTATCAGTGCTAGGTACACCACATCAAAATGGTATAACTTAAAGAAGGAATAGATCCATCATGGATTATGCAAGAACCTTGATGATAGAAAAGAATATTGTAATCCAATATTGGATACTCTTACAAAATTAAAGCATATAAATATTTGAATTTATCTGCTCATAAAATCATAGAATGCTCACATGTGAGAATTGATGAGTTTGAGAAAAAGAGCGAAGAGGAGAACAATAAAGAACTTGAGGATTATAGAAGGTTTGTTTACTATGAACTTGATACATTGCCAAATCTATTTGGAATACAAGAGGCCTCACCTCTTGAGTCCCCAAAATCTCCAAAACCTTTTGAGTTACAACTAGTGCAACCCAAGTCACAATCTGAAGGACCTGACTCATAGTCAAAATCTATTGAGCTATTGTCAAAGCAAACTGAGTCTAATGGACTTGAGTCAGAGATAGTCGGACCTGATCTCTAGATATAGGAGATCATGAAGAGCTTAGTCAAACATGTTCTAAATCCAAAGTACCTATGTTATCAAGATATGTCAGAAGGCACCATGCACCTAATAAGATCATTGGAGACATATAAGATGGAAGAATGACAATAAACAAATTGAAAGGCACATGTTCTCTTGCTGAATTTGAACCTAGATCACTGAAAGATGCTTTGGATCATGAAATTTGGATTGAATCTATGAATAAAGATATATAACAAATAGAGAGGAACAAGACTTTGACTCTTGTTCATAGACCCAAGGAGATAAATGTAATTGCCACAAAGTGGGTTTTCATAAATAAGCTAAATGAAGATGGAAAAGTTTTAAGAAACAAAGAAAGGTTAGTTTGTAAAGGTTATTCTAAATAAGAATGTATTGATTATGGTGAAATTCTTTCTCTTGTTGCAAGATTAGAAGGTGCTAGTGCTTTATTAGAATATGCAACACATAGAGGGTTTAAAGTTTATCAAATGGATGTAAAATATGCATTCTTGAATGGAATTATTGATGAGGAAGTCTAAATAGAACAACCTAAAGGTTTTGTGGATCCTAGCAAAAAAGATATGGTTTGAAAATTACACAAAGCATTATATGATCCGAACCAAGCTCCTAGAGCTTGGTATGAAATACTTCATAACTACATGATAAAGATTGATTTTTAAAGCATTAATGATAACAACAACCTATATGTCAAAGAAGGACCAGACAAGAAGATAGTGTTGGTAGAAGTCTTTGTAGATGACACTTTATTTACAGGAAATGATGACTTATGCAAGACATTTTCAAAAGAGATGAGTAAAGAATTTGAGGTGTCCATATTTAAAGAGATCCAATTCTTTATGGATTCAATAGAAGAAAGATGGCATCTATATTTATCAATCCAAATATATCAAGGAGATACTGAAGAAGTTCAGAATGGAAGATTAAGGACTAGTTGGGACACCTATATCTACTAGACAAAAGCTTTCCAAACATGATGATTCTAAAGAGGTAGATCAAACCACATACACATCAGTGATTCAAAAATTACAATATGTAGTGCACACAAGGCCTAACATTGTATCACTAGTTGGTATGGTGGTAAGATTCTCAAAAAATTCCAAAGAAAATCATATGATGGCAATTAAGAGAATCATGAGATATCTGAAGGGTACTAAAGACTATGTATTATGATACAAAAAAAGGATGAAATTTAAATTTGAAAGCATTCATAGATGTTGATTTCGCAGGTTATGTTGATGATAGAAAGAGCACCAATAGTGGAGCATTCTTTCTTAGTAAAAGACTAGTGTCTTAGACAAGAGAGAAGAAAAATTGTATTTCTCAGTCCATAGTAGAAGTAGAATATGTGGTAGCAATAGTTAATTGTTCCATTGTTGTTTGGTTGAAGCAACTATTGGTGGGTATGAAGGTAGAGATCAAGGATCTAATGATTATCTACTTTGATAACACCAATGCAATTAATATGTCAAAGAGTCCTATGATGCATAGCAAAAACAAGCACATTGCTATAAAATATGATTTTTTGAGAGAATTAGTACAAGATAAAGAGGTAAGATTAGAATATGTGAATACTATAGAAAAAATTACATTCATATTCACTAAGCCATTACCTAGGGATGAATTTTTGTATCTAAAAGGTAAGTTAGTGGTCATTCCTCTATTTGAAGTTCACTAAATGCAGTTTAGTGGTGCATCAACTAGAGCATGTTGAAGATTAGATAGTTGATGAAGCATTAAAAAAGGGTACATTGCAAATGTATCAATACATGAGGTACACTTATATTCACTGAATATTGTATTTGGCATGAGATGTCTATTGGGACTAAAAATTGCATGGTCAATTTTGTGTCACATATTGTGAATTTTGAAGAATCATGCCCTAAAGTTCCTATTATGCATATGTAGTTGGTTGTCAGTTTGAGGCCTAGCTGGTGTTTGAGTGGCTTAACACCTTTCATTTGACATATGCATGTGATCCACAATGTTATTTTTCCATCCCGAATCATTTTGTGAAGTCCCATTTTGAGCTAGTGTTAAAATTTGCAATCCTGCCCAAGTGTCAAATAACGACCAGAGGCCCAGTTTGCATTTGAATATATTTTACCCAAGAATGTGTCATGACCCGCCACTTTGAGGATGTTTAATTTCCGTAACAAAGAACCTATGTTTCAGTTTTCAAGTCATTTTGAATCTTTTTGACTAGGTTTAGAACCCCTCAAAGTTTGTCATTTACTGTTTTGTACATTTGTGTAGTTGTTCACAATTTTAGGAAGCCCTGTTCGACCAATCATATCTTTGACCCAGTTGACCCAAATGAAGAAATTATTTTTTCATTATGTTCCAGGGGTCAGACACTTCATACGTTCCAATTTTGAGATCATGACGAATCCATTTGATTAGTTTGCTAACATGATAAAAAACCCAGTTTATATTATTTTGTTAAGGCTAAGGTATCCTGATTGATCTATACCCCTGTTTGGAATGTTATAAGTTTGATCCTATGAATGGATAGCCTAAATGAATTATACCATTGTGTAGTGTCCTAAAAATCCTTGAAGTATGCCAGTTCTTGAGTCATGATGAATCCATCTGCATATTTTCTTATGTTTGTACATTTGCTAAAAATTACTTTTTGACACTTTTCTCAATTAAAATTTCCAAGTGCCTGTTTTCAAAAATTTGCCAAATGTGCCTTGTGATTCATCATGAGCCCAAAACATGGAATTATATTCTCTTCATGGAAAAGAACTTATACCCTAGTTTTCAGAACCCCAAGTGATCAATTACCCAGTTTTATAATGCCAAACCCGAGACCGGTTTATGTTTTTTTTTTAACATTGTTTGCTTGCTGGATAATTGAAGTATGGATATTCGGAAATTAAAATCTCCTGATTGAGAAATTTTCATGGGTCGAGAATTTACAATATGATAGAGTGTGTAGGATTGAACACTCATGCTGATTTTTGTGGCCTAGTCAATTGATTGAATCAATTTTTAACGCCAGCTGGCAGGCCTCCTAACACAAATTTGATAGTTGGCAAGAAAGGGTGAAAGTGAGATTTAAAAAGCTTAAAACAATGACATAGATTGCTTTCAATCAAAATCAGGTGTTCAGTAGATCAATTTGACATATCAATTGTTTGGAAGCGAAATTTTTTTTTAGTCGGACCCACTTTGGGGCCCCAACTAATTTCATCTAATTTGTAGTGGATCACTTCCAAGATAATTTACCATTAAATAAATTAAGAGTATTTGTGAGCAACCATACTTTTATCGCTAGAGAAGTGTAATACTTTAATAACATGACATGGTGTTATTCCATATATTAAAGCTAAACCATTGCCACAACCCTTTGGGATGGCCTCAACATTAATTAATCAAATGAAAAAGAAAGTTAGGAAGAAGGAATGATATATATTTACAATTAAAGTTGAATTACATCTTTAGCCTACAGAACCCACCAACAACCCACAAGCATAGCCAATCATAAATATTAAATAAAACCATAGCATTTTGAAAGCCTAGCTATATAGCCTTATTGGAGTATTGGTTTGCACATGCAAGGATAGGAGAGTTATTATAAACATTGTTGCAGGGATACTTGAGAAATATGATCCACGCCTATTTCAACTTGATAGTCTTTTGTTTTTGTTCTCTTAGCCACAAAGGGTGAGGTTGCAGGCGTATCCAGTGGATAGCATAGTAGATAAAGGGGAAATGAATCTCACCAATAATATATTCAACCTCTGACATGAATTTTCTAAAAATGAAAAAGAAAATTGCAAGGTTGCTCATATCATTAACCACATGGCTAGACTTCAAAATGCTATGGCAAAAATTATTAAGGAAGATCCTTTACGTATGAAGACTGGGAAAAGGCTCTTGATAGAGTGGCTACGGCTGTACCCAAGTCTGCACTTGGGTCTGAGCAGAAATATCATTCACTGTCTTTTGGATTAGCTTTGTGGGGAAATTGTAGAGTGTGCATAGAAAAAAGAAAGATTAGAGATACAAGAAAGGGAAGCCAGCCAGCATTTTTCAAAAGAAAACAGAGCATGAAAAGAAGTAGGAGGCGTCTTCAGCAGGCAACAAAGAGAACTCACACCATGAAAAGGAATGAAGCTATATCCCATGGAACGATTCAGAGTTTCCACATAAGACACCAAAGACTAAGTGAAAATAGAGGTTTGCACATTAAAGGGGCCAGTCGAAAAATCAAAGATAGAGCCCATGTATCATAAAAGGAAACCTGCAGATTGGTAAAAAGAAATTCTAATCAATACTGAGGAACTCAGCACCATCCCACATTGCCAAGAGCAGAATAACCCACGCATTCCTTTTCCCCAGCTATGAGCAAATAATAGAAGTTCATGCATTGAGCAAGCCGTAGCTTCATAAGAAAACCATGCCATTAGTGAAGACACCCACGCATTGCAAAAAGAGATACCAAAATGTGGGGGGCAGGGCATGTTGGAGTAGAAGCCTGAAAATAGCCATCAAGAACAATCAAAAGACCACGCATTCAGACAATGAAACTCATGCAGAGAGGCAGGCACCATGAGCAAACATCCACACCATGGAAAGTAACCTACGAATTAGAAGGGAAAGTCTAAAAGCATTATCCCACATTGGTAAGTGGAGAAGCTATTTTATAGTTTAAATACTAAAGCACTCATCATACAATGTGAATTGAAGTGGAAAGCTTTTGGAAGCCAACGTGCATGTTGTGGTCCCCATAGATGACATTAGCAAGATGGAAGAAACATAAAATTTTAATCAAACATGCATGCAATGCTGACATGGTTCCCAAATTGAATATTGCTCTGAGATGGCGACATGTGGTAGGATCAACAGTGCCCGCTTCCCCGCAAAAAGAAGTTGTGCGAAAGATAAAAAATGCAAGAATGCAAAACTTAGACACGTAGCACAGGTTCTAGTCGACGCTGATGTGGCAGTTTGGTTTCTGAATGAGCAGTGGTCAGCCAATCAGAGGCCACCACATGGTAGAAAGGCTGGTCAACTAAAGGTTGACCTCGGATTCAAAGGCAAGGGTAGTTAAAGAATAAAAAATAATAATAATATTTTATTATTATTTTTATAATAGATGCATGTCAGATTTTTTGATTTTCTAAAGGGGATATTATTTCTAAAGTTTTAACTTTAGGGTTTTTTGAATTTTTCAAAAATAAATTTAAAAAAATCAAATGTGAAGACCATGGTTTTCTAGTAGAGGAGTCATTTTCAAAATAACTTTCAGTGGGTTTTTGAGATGCAAAATAGGCAATGTTATATATCACCGAAATTGGGAGAAGACGAACTATCCGATTTCAGAGTCAATTTTTGTATAGGTAGTAGCTGGTTCAAGGTACAAGAGGTTTTCTTTCAGGTTCCTAGATTGCAACCGAATTTAGGTGTCAATATTCAAAAAAAAATTCTAGGATGGAAATGACCTGAATACGGTTAAAAGGCAATGAAAATGAGGTTTGACGATATTTTAACTATTTTCAAATCAGTTGAATCACAATTTCACTAGAATTGCATAAGGCAAATCAGATATTTTAGTGAATCAAAAGGCTTTCATCATTTGAACAGAGATATTTTCCAATCAGTTAGAATGTAATGATGAAGCAGGATCATATCAGATGGGTAGAGAGATGAAAGAGGTGATTCAGTTGGGAGAGATTGAATTACCAGTGGTCAGATGTCGGTTTCAAATTCAATCTGGGAATCCTTCCTTGTCTATATCTTTCCCTTTCTTTCTCATTTGAGAGGTTCCAGTTTTTTGTGACTGAGAGACCATTCATGGTTCCAATCTTGAGTTCTCTCAGATCTGTGATACCATTTTTTTCAGAGATTCTTCCTGTTATGAATAGCATATTGTATTCCTTTTGAAGAATTTGTATTACACAGTCATTCTATGTGTATCTTTTGAGCTTTTGTATGAAGATGTTGTATTCTTTTCAATGAAATTAATATAAAGAACCTCATCTTTTAGTTTCATTATGATTCTCATCTCTTGCTGTTGTTATTTGCAATGTTCTGTGTTTAAGAACTAAGAGCTTGAACCCAGTTACATCCCTTTAAGGTTGTATATCAGAATAGATTTGCTGTTGGAACAAAGCTCCAAGTAAATGCTTGTTTATACTGATAGGATCGTAGGTTACACCAAAAGGATATCACCATAAGTACGAGAGTTTTAATGAATATTGATATCTATTTGCAAGACAAGCAGATAGACTATCTACCTGAATATATGAGTATATTTTAGGTATCCATTTGTATGTGAAGATTCAATTAGTGCCCAATGAATAAGGGACTGGTCAGCTTGAAGGATGCATGTTCATTGTTGTTGCATACCTAGTTATGCTGAGAAATCAAATCAAAATGAATATTATTTTCCCATTTTATGTTTTGAAGAACTATAAGTGTAGGTCATGGCTTATTTGTGGTTACTTTCCTTGGTTATGATTAGCTATTGTGATCAAGAGATTTACCAGCAAATTGATGAAGAATATTGACCATATCTGCTATAGAGGGTAGTCTTGTAATGAAGTATCAAGATAAATTAGACAAATCTCTCAAGTTTTCCCACCTTGGCTTTGCAGAGCCTAAAGTGAAGTGAGTCCTGATATGACTATGTTAATTGGCCCATAACTAAGATTTAGCCTTGCTGAATATAGGATTTAGCTCATCCTTAGGCATGTCCCTAGTCTTTGTTTCTTGGTATCAGGTTTAAATCTACCTGGTATGTTCTTTACCAAAAAGAACACCAACAATGTCAAAGAGGGAGAATTTATCGTCATATCTCACAGAAATTTTATAAAGAAGGAGAGTATATATTTCACAAAAAAATTATTACTTCTAGAGATGTCAAAGAGGGAGAACTTGGTCTGATATCAAAGAAGGAAATTTTTCTATCAAAAGAAAATGTTGTAGATATAGTTTTCTTTTATAGAGGAAGAAATTGAAGGCAGAGGGAGGTCAAATGGATAGAGGGAGTTCTCATGGATGAGAATTAGAATGAAACTAAAGATATGTTCCTTACTTATTCTTACTATAAAATTTCATTGTATTGTATTATGACATGTTGTGTTGTCATTAATGCCAAAGAGGTAGATTTTTTAAAATAATTGGTTAATTATGTATTGTCTTTGACATTTAAAAAAATGTCATATCATTGCCAATCAGTGTATACTAAGCTCACTCAAGAAATGAGGATAGTTTCCTATGTCTATCGAGCATTCTAGATTTTCCAAAGTTTAGAAGATAATATCTACTGAGTTCACTCGGTCGTCAAAGGAAAGTCTACAAAAGTTGAGTGTTAACTGAGCTCACTCAATTATTAATAGAAATGTTGGATGGAACCAATATTAACTAAGCTCACTTAGTCACCAAAGAAACTTTGTGAACATACAATGTTAACTGTATTCACTTGGTTAACAAAAGAAAATCAATTTAGAGTTAGTGTCTACTGAGGAGGGTCGACTAATGAAGGATTTTATTATTTTGGAATATTGAGTTCAATTGATTTTATTGTTGGTTCTAGCCAACTGAGGAGATGAATATTAAGTATTCTAAGTTGTACTCAATGTGACTTGACAATGTGTAAGATATAAATATAAGGTCCAGTTGAGAATAGAATGTGGAACATAATAGAAGATTTAAAGATGCTTAGAGGAAGCGAATAAAAAGGATAAGAAAAATATCCTTGTTGAGCTACAAAGATATATTTGATTAGAAATGATCAAGTATACAAGCTAGAATTGAGATCTATAATTAGCAATTTAGTTGCATTAAAAATTAGGCAATTTCATTGTCACTCTCCAACTATTGTAGCAATGATCTAAATCTCTTAACAGAGTTGTCTTAAAAGATATTTGTAAATCTATTAACAAGGTAGCATTTCTATTTGAAGTGTCAAGGTGATCAAATTCTCTTATAGGGTCACAACTAACATTGTGTTTTTTAACCTTTAACAGGGTTGGCTCCTAATAGGACTCACTTTATAAGAGTGAAATTCAGTAACTAGTTACAATTGGTAGTTTTTCCCAAATTGGGTTTTCACATTAAATCTTGTTGTCACTTGTGTTCATGCTATTTTATTTATGTGTATGAAACCAAGTTAAATTTAAGGATAATCACATTAATATTAGTATATTTAATTATTTCCAAGTTAAAGTTGATTCTCAGTGCTTGCCGAGTTATAGCATTTTCTAGTGTAAAATGAGTGCCTATGTGTTTAATGAGTAACATCATAATACAATTTAATTAGAGTTTGTATTTTAATTTTCATTAACATCTAAGTGATCTTGTATTTATTTTTTTTGTAACTAATTCACCCATCCCCTCTCAGACACTCTTATATTTCCAACACTTCTATATGGGCTTCTTGGTCTTTGATCTCTATGATGGGCCTAGCCAAATTTCTAAGGTTTCTAACCTCTTCATCCAAGGCAAATAATATCTATTCCAAAACATAAGTTCTCTTTAGCTCCTCCTCATATTTCTTCTTGGCATCAATGTATATGTTTTATGTTTGATACACTTATTCTTCCAACATATCCATTTTTCTCTTCCCCATGAGTGATGTTGTGTTCATCAAGTTATGTATTTGGTCAGTAGACATAGTAGTGACATTCCATAATATAACATTTTCTTGGGGAGAGTCTTTTATCTCCATAAGGGTTGGTTTTTTTTCCTTAGGAGTCATGATCCATACTACCATTGTCTTTTTGTCAATGTTGAAACCAGACCTCTGCAACTCACCAGCCATGTTTGTCTCTTCAAAAGAGATTGATTACTCCTGCATTCTTATTTGATTGAGCATGAAAGATGAACTGAGCTCCTACCCTAGGAAAAAAAGCATCCCACTTCTCTTTACTAACTCTCTAGCTTCTTTCATAATGAGAATCTCACTATTTGGGTCATAGTCCTGCAACCTTTGCACTAATTCTACAATTTTCTCTAGGGAGTCTCCTGGTTGCAATTGCAAGGTAAGCTCATTTTTCTTGGCTCTTTATGGGAATGATTTGAATTCATCTAATTTTATTATTTCACCATTCTTGATCTTGAATTGTTCACTCATCCAACATTTGAATTTGTAGCTCAGTTTTATTAGGGATTTTCTCATTCTCCCCAGCTTGCTTTAACAAGAAATTATGCTTGATTATATCAAAATATTAAGATCCTATAGGAAAATTTTGCAGTTCCTTCTCTCTAACCTTATCACAAATCTCAATATGTTTTGTCTTTTTCTCCCTTGACCCCATCAAGCTAATCATCATCTACATCAATAGTTATAACATACTCCTATGAAGGGCCTTGAGGCTCTGCTATGTCTCTAATTTTTTTAGATACTTGTGCCATTATTTGATCAAAATTATCTAGGAACTTATTATACCTATCCAAGTATGCTGATTCATGATAGAAACCTTGGAAAGATGGGTTTGCCACCTTCATGTCTTCTTCTATTGTCATTATATCTTTCCATGTATAGGTTCTATCCCTACAAATCTCTCTGTCTAAACAATTCATTATGAAATTTTCCTACCAATTTGGCTTTCTATTTGGAAGAGTATTTTTTCTCATCTTCTTGAGAGCATGCCTCACCAAATCATTTGGATCATAGGTTCTGGCAAGGGCTATAGAAAGAATATATTCATTAATGCATTTATCTATATCGTCTATAGCATCTTTTCCTATGAAAAACTCCCCTATTGTGGTATTACTTGCTACAAAAGAGCCTTTCTTAATAGCAAGGCCTATATACTCCTTATTCATCATAAGTAATTCCTAGAAAATTTAGACCTAATCTCTTTGGGACATATTTAGGTAGCACATGAGGGGGTTGAGGACACCCAAAAACTATTATTATTGAAAGGTTTCCAAAAAAAAAATAGCCCAATCATGGCTCATTACCCTATCTCCATTTAGACAAGAAGATTGTCTTATCAACATTCTTACTCCTCTAGGTATTCTCTTAGTTATATTAGCTAGCATATTTGAAATTGGAAAAACAAATCCATTATAAAAAGTCATCACTAGCATAAGGATAAAACCTTTTCCAAAAATGAGTCCATAGCTATACAGGCATGTTCTCTCCATTCTCCTTAGTGGCTTCAATGAAATATAGACTGATATGCCCTATGTTCTTATAAATAATAATGTGCATCAACAATGAGTAATGGAAAAACCTAAAATTTCCTAATTCTCCCTTTTGAGCTTCCACAATCTCATCATGCACCTTATTGATAATATGCTCAACAAAATCATATCCAACATTATGAACTACATTCTAGACATCTAGAGCTATAACATATATATATATATATATATATATATATATATATATATATATATATATATATATATATATATATATATATATATATATATATATATATATATATATATATATATATATATATATATATACATATACATATATATACCTATATATATGTATATATATACATATACATATATATACCTATATATATGTATATATATACATATACATATATATACCTATATATATGTATATATATACATATACATATATATACCTATATATATGTATATATATACATATACATATATATACCTATATATATGTATATATATACATATACATATATATACCTATATATATGTATATATATACATATACATATATATACCTATATATATGTATATATATATATATATATACATATATATACCTATATATATATATATATATACATATATATACCTATATATATATATACATATATATACCTATATATATATATATATGTATATATATATATATGTATATGTATATATATATATATATATATATACATATATATACCTATATATATATATATACCTAGGTGCATTCATGGTGCCATCTACAACCACCAGTTTGTTGATCTTGAATATGGTGTATTTGAAGCATTTGCAAAAGAATTTGAATAACATAAGATCTCCTATCTTTTTTGGTAGTTTTTCCTTCTTCTTTTCTTTGGGGATGTGTCTTCTCATAATCCTTCTAGTAAAGAAACTTTTCTAGCTCTTGAATGTTTCATTTAATTTTTCTTTCTCAATTTTCCTTGTCATAGGTCTTCCTAGGTCAAAAAATTTAGAAAAAGTCTCCCTCTCCAACCTACATAGGATACCCATGTCATTCTTATGAAATCCTTTAGTAGTAGCATTGTATGATTTGATCAATGTCTTCATTAGGTCAACATCTATTATTACCATTGGCATTATCAATTTTTCCATGTTCTTGATCCAAGGGTTGAAAATTGGTGATTTATCAAACCTATTATTATAAAAACACTAGAAGAGATCATTCCCACGAGTATTAGGCACAATAGCATCACTACAAAAAGAGTATGTATCTTCAAAAAAGTTGAAATTCATGGTTTGAGCATGGGAAGATCCTGGAAGGAAGTTCACCAATTCCTCTACATATAAATTCAGCAAGTTTGGTTTGGCCTATTTAGCTTCTTGTGAAGATTCTTCCATGTCAACTTGGGCTATAATTTTGCCTTCTTTTTGTGCCATGATTCTATAATTAACTCTTTAAACAATCACTATCAAGATTAGCTTTTGAAAATTGTGAATGTCACTACAAACTCTGGAAAATTCTTAGCACACAAATCTCTATCTCTATATTGTGCAAAATATAGTGGCTCAAAAAAATGTTATGTCAACTTATTAAGTAGAGAAATGAGCAAAAAATAAGCATTTATGTGTCTTTATGTCAACATATGCAAAAATCCTCAAATTCTATAAAAGTGCCAAAATCAACTTGTACTACCATCCTTTCAAATCTTTTTATGTAATTTTTGATAGTACATCACCTTTCAATCATGATGAGGCTCTTAACAATAATTTTCTCCTTTACAACTCATACTAGCTACATAGTGACTCTTTTAATCACCGTTTTTGGTCATTTTCTACCTTAACATTTTTTTTTAAATGACTAGGTGACCATAGCTCTACACATTCATCACTGCTTCATAGATTAGTTAATGTTCTTAAAAATTAATAGTTTGACTAATTACCTTAAGGATTTAATGCCTTTTAAAACTTCAATCACATGGTCACTCCATCTTATTAACATTTGCACTTACTATTTGTGATCATGCAAATACCCTTAACAATAATGAATGCCCTTAACAAAAATGAAGTCAAGACTTCACATGTCTTTTCTTTCTTTTGGATTTAATTTCCATGACCATGCAATCATTCTTTTCTTATAACATGTTCATAAATTCATAGGGTCACCACTCCTTCTTCTTTATCATAGTCTTATTTTGTGACCATTTGAGAAAATGAAAATTCATGCATTTTTAGCTTGGTCCCTACTTTGTAGCTTATCCTAATTGATATCCTTTTGACATTACAACAACACAAATTACTATATTCTTCTTTCATTCTAGATATATTTCTTGGTCATAGTCTAATCACTCCTTATAATCCTTAATTGCATGATGATGCAAAAGAGCACCTTTAGTTTGTTTCACCATATTGCAATGTGTTTTGATTACTTTCCTCTTATCCACATGATAATGAAATCACATATATTATTCCTTAGAACTAACTATGTCTCAAAGTTGCTAGCTTTACAACTCTAATTCACTTCAACCAAACATTAAGTGAACAAATAGATTCATGCATCTTGCAGCTATATTCGCTATGTCACAACTTATCTTTCCTATTATGACCTAACTACCTCAACTATGTGACTAAAGGTAACCTTGCATCTTTTAACCCTATTGTTTCTTCACAATCAAACCTCTTGATTATGTGTTTACTCCTATGATCATGCAATGAAAGGTTTCCTAAAGAACTTCTAACCACTTTCACCCAATCGCGGTCATCTCAAACTCTATAGCTTTTAAGATCCTCACTGTACGAACACATGTGTTTGTGTATTCACTATTAAAATTCATTGTATCCCTTCCACTTAAGTGACTATGCAACTAAGGCTAGACTGACTACTTATCTTAGTCACAATACAATAAAAATTTAAATGCTTAACTTTCATGACTCAATGAATAAAGTAAATTTAGTCACTTCACTAGTTCACACCATAAGATGTTGTAGTCTAATGATGAACCTCAATTGTGAAATCAACCTTGTCATAGGGTCCCAGACTTTAAAATAATGAGCTCACATTAAAATGCAAATATATGCTGAGAAAAAGATTGAAACAATTGAGTTTTGAAATTTCAAAAGTATAGAAAGGGCATAGATTTAAACCAAGGGTTCGGAAGGGGAAAACAATTTTATGAATTTTAAGGAAAAATTATTTGCTAGAAATGGGAAAACTTATTAGGTTTAGGGTTTTCACCAAAGGATAGATAAATATATAACAAACCCTAGCTACACAACATTAATTTTTTTAGGCATAGTGAAAATAAGGGCTATCAATATCAATGGGAGAAATAATTGGATTATTAATAACCATACCTTTTACTTCCTTGTGCTTGTCTAATGAACTTGTAATATTATAAATTTTCTACTTCTCATTTGCATTAGTAACCACTGAAGACTTCTCCTTTTCTTTCTTATTATCATTATTTTGAGCTTTAGGTGTTGGAATTACAAATGGGAAACATATACTTCTAGGTGGGGGGGGGGGGGGTAGTGGGTGAGGGGGTGGGGTGTGGGACGGGGGCAGGGGGGTGTGAATCAGAAGTCTTAATCTTTAACTAATAATTTTTTTAGCTTCAAACAATACATGCATTAACATATTGAAATAACATGTAACATAAATGCATCCACACAAACACTTGACACCTGATATGATTACCCAAAAACCCTCCAAATGACAAGGTAAAACTAGGGTGGGGATGACACCCACAACATTTCACTATTGCAGAAATAAAATGTAACTTGTTAAGGTTACAAAGCTTGACCATGAAACATGATCTGCCCTATGAAAGGCCTACCCTATTAAAGGCTTACAAGAGGCTATTAAGTCCCACCCTGTTAAATTATTTCACACCCTACTAGAAATGTACCTATCTAAAGGATTTTTGAACATTCACTTGGAATGTCACCTTGTTAAAGGATTTCTCAATGACTGTTAAGTCAACCTTAGTCCAAAGGATTTCATCCTGCTAATACAGTTGTTAGAGAGTAATAGTAGAATGTTTGATCTGACGAATTACAATCTTGTAGATCTCAGTTTAGTCCATCTTGATCCTTTTGATCTGATATAATAATGTTGTATCACTTATCCTCTATTCTACAAACTGATTCTACAATTCTTTCCTTCTAAGTCACATTGAATGCCTTCTAATTAACTCACCCATTTTCTTCCTTCTATTTTTTTCTTGCATACATCCTTATTACCATTTGAATTATGGGGCTTCATCTTCCTTATAAAGAATTTTGTGACTTAGGGTTAGGTATGAATCTACAGCTGAGATTCATCCTTTTTGCTGCTTAACCATTCCAATTTTCTGATTGGTTGCATGTTGATTGCATAGGAAAACCAAATAGATTCGATCCTATCTTCTAAGCTTTGAGATCTATCCATAAGTCAGCATTAAAATGGTTTACATAGTTGTTTGTGCCATCACAAACAACTAGGTACATTCTTTGTTACTTGACACTTGATAATGTTGATGCTCAACACTTACTATAATTCTAGTTGACTTGGCTGTTGAACTTGCTTGACATCAACTATTCATTTAACACTTAAACTTGCTCAGCACTTCCTATTTTCTTGGCACTTGATTGAATTTGCACATGAGTGACTCAACACTCATTGCAACTTAACATCTATGCATATTATACTTAGCATATATTACTAGCTCGACATGAACTTAGTAAATATCTTCAGTAAGTTGATACTTAATTGTCAAAACCAATCTGAGATCAAAAATCTCCCCCTTTGACATGAGTGTCAAAAACACTTAACTGTACATAACAAATATAATCTTTTCAAGTATAATATATTTACAATTTGGCATATATACAAAACTTCAAAATGTTTCAAAATTTTGTAATAGACTATATACCACAAAATTTTGTAACTCCCCTTGAGTAAATGTGCCTTTACTGTGTCCAAAATCTCTTCTCTTTTGAGTAGATTTTCCTCTTGATGATACTCTTTGTCTTCAAAAATACTAATACTCTTTATCTATCCCATATAATATGTTTCTGCTCTTTTTGTTGTTTTTCTCTCCCTTTGTCTACTCTCCCCCTTTTGGGTTATTTATCTCCCCTCTTTTCATATTTGTCTGCCCTTTTCATAATTATCTCCCCCTTGCATATTTGACTCCCCCTTTTGATACTTATGTCAAAGGGTCTATACATTGATGGTGTATTTGTCCAAAAATTTCTTGTGGACTTCCATTATAATTTTCAGAGTAGAATCCTAGTTGTCTATTGCTACATCTAAGGATTTTATTTGAATGGCTATCTTTGCTACAAGGTGAACTAGTCTATCCAAAGTTGAAAGATTAGGATCTTTTTTTAACACTATTTCTACATATGCTAGATTTTTTTGGAGCATTCCCATATGAGGGGTAAGGGAAGTTTGAATATTGACCAACTTAGTTCTTATGTTAGCCTCATCTACTGTTAACACATCTAGTTCCTTTTGTGTATGAAACACTAAATGTAAATGCTTCTCACTTTGACCTATGTCTTGGGACAATTGCATACTTGATATGTTCAAGTTTCTTTCTAGACTCAGAATTCCATGGCTTGCTTCTTGTGTAAAGAGTGTGGGATCACACAATTTTGTGTACAATGAGAATATTTCCTCAAGCACCTTCTTTAATATATCAATTTTGGTAGCCAATTCTACTTGTGATAGTGCTATTTCACTTGATATTTTCTCATTAACTTTTCCTTGAAATTTCCTTTTAGACCATTCCATAAGGTTTGCATTTTCATTTGTATTCCACAATTTTTGACGGTTGTTCTAATATGGGCTTGGATTCATCAGGTGTTTGCAAGGTGAAGGCATCTAAAAATATTTCTTTTATCTCCTATAGTGCTTGCCTTTGTTTATACTCTTTTCTAAGTACTTCTTGTTGTTTCTCTCTTTCTAAGGCCTCTTGCATTAAGCCTATCTTCTATAGTGTTATGTTTGCATAATCAAGTGTAGGTATTACTATTTCTTCATCTAGAGTTGGGTCTCCATATGAAATACCTTGGAAACCTCTATTGAGCAAGAGCTCAGTGTTGAAATCTGTAGTGGTATTTCATCAATGCCTAGCTTCTAAATGACTTTTGTTGGAGTGCCAGATGTTGGTAAATTTACCAATGTCTACATGGCTTCTTGCTCCTTCTCCTTTGGGATGTTCTTGTCTTCATCAGATCTACCTTGATCATTCACAATTATTTGACCTATTCCTTGTATTTATGTATTAGGCACAAATACCTCTATCTATCCTATTTGTGTTTCTAATTCTTGAGCAGTTCGTGTCTATTGTTAAACCATGACAACTTTTACTATAGTGTCAACCTTTTCAAATGTATCATCTGATGTTTGTACTAGAGGTTGAGCACTAGTAGTTGAAGGGATGATAGAAGGTGGTTCTTTTGTGTTCACCTTATCCCTAGTAATATTAGCTACCACTTTCTATAGTTCATCCACACTAACCAATACAGGATTATCACACAATCTATCTTGTAGTGTGGATTGGTCAAGGATCTTCTTTCGATTGTTTGCAATTATTGGATTGATGTTCTGAGATGAGCTATTAGGAACATCTTTCACTATTATGGTTTATGTAGGTGTGTTTATGTCATGGGGAGGCTCAATGCCGGTAGTTGTGTGTCTTGCACACTTTGTTATATTTGTTTCTTATTAGCTATTGTCATTTAATCTTCTTCTATTGTGCCTCCTCCATAGTGGTATCTTCCTTTTCCTTTTTTTGTTTCTTCTTCCTTGTCATCATCCTCTTCTTCTCCATCATTTCTTCCATCAGAGGGATCCTCCTCTCCTGCTTTGAGAGTAGTTAAGCCATATATCAACTTCCACATTTGAATGGATTTCTTGACAACATCCTCAATGTTATTTTGAAGAATGTCGAATGCCCTATACTTGGCTGAAAATTTGTTACCATGTTTCTTATTCACCTTGGTAATTTTTCCTCTGGTTAGTTCTAACATCACTATACTAGGATTGATTCCCTTATTTCTTTCTCTAGTTTTAGGTAGTAATGCTACTTATTCTCAACAATTGTATATAGTTCTTTAGGCATTGTATTATCCATTTCAAGTGGAGTATTCTTGAATTTTTCCATCATGGCATATGCCAACTCTTCTATCATGTTTTGATCTTCTCTACCAAGTTTGAAAAATTCAATATTTTTCAATCCTATTAAAATTGCATTATCCCTAACATTATCACAAAATTTTTCAAGATCAAATTTGGAAGCATGACCTACCGCTCTAAATTGAGTTGTGTCCTCTGACTCTAACTTCTCGTCATCTATCTCTAGTTGTGCTATATATTTTCTTCTCGGTTTCTTCTATAGAGGACATTTATGTCTAGCAGCCTTTTGCTTCTCCTTTGGCTTCTCTTTGGTTTTTTGAGTAGTTTCCCTTGTATTGGCTCTTTTTATTGGAGTTGTAGGCTTTTTTGTGCTTGGTTTTGTAGTTTTCTTTACCTTTGGTTGTGCAACAAGATGTGTCTTAGACTTCCTCTTCTTAGATTCTAGTTTGCCTGGTGCTTCCTTGGCTTCTTCTTCCTTGGCACCTTCTTCTTCTTGATCTTCACCCATGCATTGGGTTAAAGCAAGAGGTTCTTGACCTTGCACTTCTTCTTCCTCTTCATCTTCTTCATCATCACCTTCATCATTATCTCCTACACCTTCTCCAAACTTAGCCTTTAGCTTTCTCACCATTTTATCTTTCTTTTTCAAGATTGAGGTTATTTTTAGTTCCTTTTCAACCTTAGATTTCACAATATCATAGTTACCAAAAATTTTGGTACTTTTGTCAATTTATTTTGCAAGGAGTGTAGTGATAGTAGTTGAGGCCTCATCAATATTGATTTCATATCCTAGAGGCCATAACCATCTAACTCTAGGTACTACAACCTAGATGTAAGTGTAGTCAATGTCTACAAGGAAACAAATCTCATTGTAGTTTTGTTCAACTAAAGAAACAAGAATTCTCAACCTTTATTTCATACACTTCTTGAAGTCTTCAAAATAGCTAGTCATTACTGACTCGAAATTTTCTCCCATTTGTTCAATATACTCATTTATTTGAACAAAAACTAACCTATTGGTCTTCCATCCTAATTTTCCAAAAGATGGGAACTCATTTTTCACATAGAAAAACATACATACTAGTATTGAACCAAACTTACATTGAGCACTCTTTGACTTTCTTATTGCTCCTAGGTTCTCCATTATCTATTATATTTGGAGTTCTACAAGATCATAAGTATGATCTTTCTTAACAATCTTGTAGCCCACATCAATTGCTATCCATGGAACACTATTCAATCTACTTGACTAGTAGAATTATGTAAAATGACTTTAATGGAAAAGTCTAGAAGTGGTTCTGTGATGGTGTCAATGGTCATTCCACACTTGTTCCACTTAGCTCTTGTGTTTTTCTCAATTATCTCTTTAGAGTCGCTCCTTAGGGTTTTTGGTTGATCTTGTGTTGGGTAACTAGTAACCCTATGTACAATTTTCTTTGTGATTATAATGGGTCCACCCTCTAACCACATGCAACCATCATTTATTCTTCTTAGGACTATTTTAATCCATTCTATTTTGAATATAGTTGGGAATTCTAGGGCACAGGTTAAGCCCTTTCTCTCTACAATTTTGAATTCTTCCTTTAACAACCTATTTTCACACAATTTTTCATAAGCCTATCATATTTCCATGTCTCCGATCCATCCTACCTTATAGTTATAGCATTTCATGACATCTTGGACCATTACAACATTAGGAAAAATCATAGATAATGCACACGAAGGGTCTTGTTTGTAGGCAATCTTTGGTATGGCCTTGAAATTAGGTTGTTTGACTTCATTGCTAACTAACTGGACTTCAAAGATTTCTTTCTCCTTCACATTCCTTGAACTAGAGGCCATATTGCAAACTAGGGCTTTAAGAAAATAAAATTGCATAATTTGGCATGTGAAGAATATCTTTAACATCGACAAACTGATGCACGATCTTTGTTAGAATCAATGCAAATGCTTCAATCTGGCTTTTGAATCACTTCTTCACTCTTGCCCTAAATTCTTAATGATGAAAAATGGGCAAAAACAAGCTGTATACCCTTCATAGCATTTATTGCATTGTGCATGTACAGCTGTAAACTCAACTTCAATACAATTTTTGTTTTACTCGGCATCCATAGAAACTTTACCCTCACTTGGTAGCTATTGACATTACCTTTTCTTAGCAACTACTACTCACTCATCTACAACTAGATTTTGTTGACAACTTAACACTAACTAATATTTTACTCGACATCTAAGGAGAACTTTTCACACTCGATAGAAATGTGCAAACTTAAAGATTTGACCTTGGACTTTCCTCATTTACTTGCATCTTTATTCATGCTAATTTATCCTTTTCACTAATAACTTATCTTGGGATTGATGTATGATAAAGCATTTAAATATCAATCCCACATACCTCCCTTTTCTTAGTTTGATGAGGTGTGACCACTTGGCCTATTAGGTGAAGTGATCCCTCCATTCAATGTACTGCTTCCATCTCTTTTATTCCATATTTTGTTCATCTCTCCTCTGATGTGTTCAACATCCACCTTTCCTTTTTCTTTGTTGAAATAAAAATTAGGTACATTTGTCCTTGTTTAGAAATGCTTGCTGGTATGATGAGTTTTCAAATAGCTAAAGGATGTGGTTTAACTCAACCATCTATTGTAGTTACAATAGAAGTGTGTTCTTATGCAATTTTTAGGGATGTGTCTATACTCTTGGTAGTAGTGACGAATTTTCCTAGTATTGTAGTACCAATTATAGAAGTGTCTATGACTTCTTGCCTTTGTCAATTTTTTTGGTGACCACATGGGCTTAGATCTACACTTGAAGGCTCTATGTCCATACTTCTAATAGTTGTAGCAGCAACCTTCAAATCTTGGTGCATGCATGGTTCTTGTCTTGCATTCATATGCCTAATGACCTTTTTTATTGTACTTATGACAATGAACCATGTTTCTAGGTTTGTCATGCTGACTTGCATTCTTGCTTCTACACACATTAGTAGTATTTCCCTTCTTACCACAAAAATGGAAAGTGGGTTTGGAGTTCTTACCTTTGTCATTCCTTTCTTTAGTAGTCTTGGATGATTCTCCTTCTTTAGTGCTGGTATAGCCTAGTCTTGATGTATCATTGATGGATCTTGGAGATTTTAATTGTTTCTCAAAGTACTTGATGGCTTCATTTGGCTTGTTGAAGCTCTCAGCAATCTCTCTTTCTCTTCTTAGATCATTTTGTAGTTGTTCATTTTGCAACTTCAGTGTAGTGATCTCAATGTCTTTGACATTCAACTCATGATGAGCATTCATCATATGGCTTAGGGTATCCAATTGCATGTTGGAGATTCTAGAAAGCTTAGTTGACTTCTCTTCTAGTCTGTTGGCTAGGTTTCTCTTTTCTTCTTCTATCATGACCTTGCCTTCAATGGCTCTCTTCTTTTGTTCAGTCACTTCACATAGCATCATGGCTTGTGATTCTTGCTCAATCTTGAGATTTATGATCTCTTCTACTTGTTCTCTATTCTTCTCCATTAGATATTATATTGCTGCATCAAACTCATTTGAGTCTCCACTAGCAAAGAAATTGGTGGTTCTAATCTCTTTGTACTATGTGTCATTTTCTGCAATGGCATTCTCTTTTCTTCTCTTTAAAGATTTCCTTAGTTACTCTCTAGCTTCTTCCAATGAATGGAGAATGAGCTGGATCTCAATTCCTTTGTTCTCTACAATCTTTCCTATTTTGTAGATCTCCATCTCAAGATATTTTCTCTAAGTTGTAAGGCTTCTCTTGATGAGAACTTAGCTCTAATACCAATTATTAGAATTATAAATGGGAAACATATACTTTTGGGAGGGGGTGAATTAGAAGTCCTAATATTATCCAATAAAACTTTTAACTTCAAATAATACATATATTAACATATTGAAATAACATGTAAAATAAATGCATCCACACAAACACTTGACACCAGATATGATTACCCAAAAACCCTCCAAATGAGAAGGTAAAACTAGGGTGAGGATGACACCCACAACTTTTTACTACTACAACAATAAAATGTAACTTGTTAAGGCTATAAAGTTTGACCATGAAACATGATTTTCCCTATGAAAGGCTTGCCCTATTAAAGGCTTACAAGAGACTGTTAAGTCCCACCCTATTAAAGGATTACACACCTTGCTAAAAGTGTACCTGTCTAAAGAGTTTTTGAACATTCACTTGGAATGGCACCCTATTAAAGGATTTCTCAATGATAGTTAAGTCAACTTTAGTCCAAATGATTTCATCCTTCTGATATAGTTGTTAGAAAGTAATAGTAGAATGTTTGATTTGAAAACTTATAATCGTGTATTGCTGATTTTAGATCTCAATTCAGTCCATCTTGGTTCTTTTGATCTAATATAATAATGTTGTATTGTTGATCCCCTATTCTGCAAATTGATTATGCAATTCTTTCCTTCTTCTAAGTCACCTTGAATGCCTTCTAGTTAATTCACCCCTTTTCTTCCTTATATTCTTCACTTGCATACATCATTATTACCATTTGAATTATGGGGCTTCATCTTCCTTGTAATGACTTTTATGACTTAGGGTTAGGTATGAATCTACAACTAAGATTCATCTTTTTTTCCACTTAACCATTCCAATTTTTTGATTGTTTTCCTATTGATTGCATAGGAACACCAAATAGATTTTATCTTATCTTTGCGAGGCCTCACCCCAACCCTTCGTAGCCTTAGTTTTTATTTTATCATTTTGATATTCACGACTCAAGATATCGAGACATTATCAGATACTTGAACATATCATATTATTTCATGTTGTGTGATGTTATTTTTAGATTTTTGATGTCCGTCATTTAATCCTTTATGTATATGTATGTTGATGAATTAAGTAAAATGTAGGATTAACACATCAATTTTGGAATATTTATGATTAAGGATATAAGTAGGATGCAAGAAACCCTGATTGATGTATGTTTCAATTTATGTGAATTTCTGATACATATATATGTACATGTAATTTTTGGGACTACTGATGTGTGCAATGAGTGTGTAGATATTTTAGCTGAGGAAACCTATGGAGGAATAGAACTGATCTCTATGTGTTAATTTTGGAAACCTTGTTGTTTGTAATTCAAGTATTGTATTGTGAGATGTATGTATGTATCTCTCTATGTTCAGTGAATGTTAGTGTTCATAACTATGTTCTTTTAGTGTCGCTTGACACTCATGAATTGTTTGTGCTCTTTAGCATGCTGGTTAGGGTTAGCTGTGTAACCCATGGACCTAAGTCAGTTTAAGTTAGTGTCAGTTTTCTATTTGGGTTCTTAATTGAGTTTAGTCATCCTTAATTCAGATTAGTGCTTAATCTGCATTTTAGAGTTGTTAGTTGGTCCTAATTTTTTTCCTAGCCTTTGTTTGGCTCTAAACCTATTCCTAAGGCTTTAAAACATGAAATATTTATACCCAAGGGGTATGGGTATATGTTAGGGGTCTTTTCCAACCCCTTAGCCCCTTTTTTTGACTTTTGAGGCCACTCAAAAAGTCTCTTTTTGCTTTTGTGCGAAAATTGACTATGGCTACCATGACTTTCTTTACCCCACCTCCACTTAGTGTTTAACCATAGCATGGGTTGAGTTAAGAGTTTCTAGAATTGTAAGTGGGTGGGAGAAGTTATTGATCCTTTTGGTGGTTGAGTTTGAGGCTTATTTAGAGCCCTTCATTGGACTAGTTGAGATTGTTACCCAATCTCTACATTTAGAGAGGAGTCTTGGAAGATTGGAGCAAGGAAGGGGCCATTACCTCTTGGTGAAGGTAGGAATTGTCATCTCCCTTGTTTAGATTTTATTCTTGTTTCATGCTTATGCTACCTTGTTGTTGTTTAAATGTTTGTATGTTTGTGGGTATGTTGGGAAGATTTAAAAACCATGTTATTTTGGATGATTTCTTTTCTTGTTTATGTTTGAAATTTTGAGATTTTCTTGCATGGGTGTTTTGGTATTACTCACCCTTGGATAGGGTAGAAGTGACCAATTTTGGGAAAGATCTATTTAGTTGGACTCCAACCAATGTAGAGTCTCTTCTCAAGATAAGAAGAGGGAGAAAGGGTAGGGTGTTATGGGCCCCTACCTGTTAGCACAAACCTTGTATGATTATGGTATGTTGAAATGGAAGAACGAAAGTTCTTGGTTTATAGCCTCAATTGGGCATCTATTTGGTGTTGTGCTTGACTTCTCCTGGTTGGAAGAATCCACCTTTCCCTAGTGTTGATTCATTGTGAATCATATAGTGATAACATTGTGTGAATATGCATGGTTGAATTATTCTTGGTCATGCTTGTTGTCACCTGATCAGGATTCTGTTCCATCCATGTTTCTAGAAATGTGTTGTAGAAATTGTTATGAATCCTTTGATGAGGGTCATGAAGGAAATTCAATTATATTGTTGAAATTTGGATTGATATCCTATGTAAATTGGTATTTCAAACTTTGTTGGATTAGCAACGAAGATGAGTTTTCTTCCTAATTCTTTCCTAGCTGAGTCTTTCAATCATGTTTGCCAATAAAATTGGTGTTGAGTATAATTTTTTAACATGTGATTCTATTGTAATTTTAAATTAGATGGATGTACATTAAAATTAGGATGGAATTGAGGATGTTCAATTTGGGAAAAAATTAAGTTTTCTTTTATGTTGAAAATGAAAATTACGATCATGTATGTAGATTCAGTTTTCATGATTATTAGAATCAAACAATTATTGCATTATTGAACAAAATGAATACTTCAAATTCTTGGTATGTTATGGTTGTATCAAGTCCTTATAGATTTTCCTTAAAAAGAAATAATGACAAAGGTCAAATTATTCCAATTTAAGTCATAGAGGAGATCAAATGATTATGGTATCAATGTTTTAAATCTATTAAAAATATATATATACTTGCCTTGTAATTTTTATACTTCAAAAATTTTCATCAAAAAAAAAAAAAAGTGTTGTAAGAGAGTAAAACTCTCTGTCTTTTGTATGAGAGGAGCAAACTAATTAGTTTGGGCAACAGAGAATCTTTTAAAGATTCTTTTTATATTATGTTTGAGGAATATAAATATTATTTAATAAATCTATAAATAAGAGTAAATCTCCAAAATAGACTTTAACATTTTTAAAAAAAATCCTAAAATATCTTTTGTGCTAGCTATAAAACTTTTCATGTTAAATGCCTTACTTTCTCTCCTTGGGCGTCAGTTTTAGAATGAATATTTTAATAGGTTTTATTAATAAGTTTTTGTATGTCATCAAATCAACATGGGGGGGTGATGTCACCCTGCCCCCATGTCCCATCCACCTTTTTTTTTCCTTAACTTGGAGCGTTCACTTGTTTTTTTATTTTACTCATGTTATGTTAGCAAAGTGGGCAAGTTGTTTGATTTTTTAAAAATTTTGGGGGCTTGCGTTCTATTTGGGCGGCCCTTGGTCCTCACCCATGACAAGATGGGTTGGGGGGGGGGACAATGCTAACACAGGGTCAGCATGAAGGGGCAGCACGCAGGCCTAGGGAGTGTAGGGGGGTAAGGAGGGGTTAGATTTGTTGATTATATATATTTTTATTTATGTTTTTAGTTAAGTTTTAGGTTAGTTTTAGTTGTTAGTTGGTAAGTAGAGTTAGAATAGAGTTAAGTTGTTAGTTATAGTGTTTAGTTTAGTTTTTTTAAATTAAATTAGTTAGTTTTAAATTTTAAGTTAGTTTTAGTTTAGTATTATGTTAGAATGTAAGTTTAGTTAGTATGTTTTGTTTATTTATTTTAATTTGTGATTATTAAATGTTTAAATTAAGTTAATTGTAGTTAGTTGTTTTATTATATTAGTTTGTTAGTATTAGTGTTAGGATATATGTTATATTATGCTATAATAAGATTTCTTTTATTGTTTGATAATAATTTTAATTAGTTAGTTTAAAATGTAGTTTATTTTTTTGTTAGTATAGTATTGTTATAAAGGTTAGTTTATTTTAGTAGTTAGTTCAACTTATTAAAGTTTTAAGTTAGTTATAAATTTTGTTATTTGTTAAATAATTTAGTTAGTTTATTTTAAAGTTTAGTTATTTTTGATATTAATGTTAATTTAGTTTTTGAATTATTTCTTTTAGTTTAATTTAAAGGTCATTGGCTAATTAAAAACAAGTTTAAAAGTAGATTCTAATTTCTTAGATATTTCAACCCAACTAACTCGGTGTCATCTACACTTTTTAATCTAAATAATTTTAACTATAATGTTGTATAAGAAATGTAAGAACATAACTTTTTCTGATATCAACCTCATAGCGAGAGCATCAAATTTTAATAATGTATGCCTTCACATGTTATGTAACTTAAGATGTATTGAAGAGAATCTTTTCTTGCAATGTGATCGCAACTTATCAACGTGAGCATTATAATAATTATTAATGAAAAAAAATATTGTGTGTGTTTTTTCCCCGTAGTCTGGGCATGACAATCTTCTAAGCTTCGAGTTCTATCCATAAGTCATCATGAAAATGGTTTACATAGTTGTTTATTCCATCACAAACAACTAGGTCCATTCTCTATTACTTGGCACATCTATGCATATTATACTCGCATATATTACTAGCTCAACATGAACTTAGTAAATATCTTAAGTATGTTGACACTCCATTGTCAAAACCAATCTGAGATCAACATTAGGATCATTTACAGTATCACCCTTTTTAGGCTCCCACTTTTTACTCAAAGTTTTAACATTGAAATTAGATTAATCCTTCAATTTTTTTACTTCTACTTTTTTGGTATAAATCTTCTTGACAAAAATACTAGAAGATGTATTTTCTTAAATATTTTGTGACATATAGCTAATTTGTGCTTGGGCTACCATATGTTCTATGATTTCATCAATATCTTCCTTAGTGTGCATTCTAAAAATCACCTCATCCTTTGATGTGACCACATTGCAAGTTGTGTCTTCACCTTCATCATCATTCAAGAAGATTTGTTGGTGTACTGCATTATGAAACTATCTTCATTCATGAATTCAACCATGATTGTCACCACAATTAAAGATATCATTATAACATGACTGAAACATGTTACATCCTAAATATTCATTACTATTCTCATGATCAAATTGTTCATCACTTTTACCTTGGTTAGCAAACAATGATAATGCAACAATAAAATAATCTGGTGAGTGAGGTAACTAATAGATCATACACCATTGAGGGTCATAAGCCATGTTGAAAGATGCCTTTTGTTAAGGTTCAAGGGTAATCTTTTCACCAACATTATTGGTATGACGGACAAAAGGTTTCCCATCTTTCCATTGGGTGGTATAAGGAAAGTTTTGCATCCTATTTTTCTTGCTAAAATTATTAAACTATGGTTTATCTCTAGCATTTTATTTGTGGGTATTTCCAATATGAGGGTTCATATTCTTTAGTATGGTTAACATCTAATCCACCTTATCATCCTCAGGCTTCTTTCTTGTAGGAGGCTTATCACTTTCCCTCTTATTTCCATGATGATTAAAAGCTTTCAGTTATCTCTTCTCCCAAGCTTGCTAGATGCTTTTCTATTATTTTCCATATTGATGGCCATCCTATAAGAATCCTTCAATGTTCTAGGATATTTATATCTTAGAGTATATGTCATATTTCTAACAAATCCATTGAAATAAGTTGTAAGGCATGCATATTCACCAAGTCTCATTACTTGAAACAATTTATACACCCCTTTCTAAAATATCACATTGAAGTCAAATTCTTCTTAATTTTGTTGAACTCATTTAACACAAACTTTCATTTTGTGTTTTCACCATATTGCTCTTTGAAAAGCTTCTCTAAGTCATCGTGTGAGCTAATATTATCTTGAACCAATCTCTAGTATCTTCTATAAGGGAATGTATAAATCATTTCATGACCACATCTTTATGCTCAACTTCATAATCATTCAGCATGTCTTTGAACTTTCTAAGGTGTTCTTCACCACTAATATAATTATTTCTAGAAAAAATTGTGGAGTTATCCCACAAATTATTTGAAATAGGGTTTGGATAACTAGGTGACAACTAGGGATACCTAGGAAAGATATTCATCTACACTTATCCATGTAAATGGGTCTTTTAGTAAAATCTAAAACACCAACAAAACTTGATCCTACAACTTAATTCTAAAAAATTTTGTTTTTCTTGGTTGAATACTAGCCCGTCGTGTTATTATAGTAGAAAAAGAAGATGGGACAAACTAGGAAGCAATGGTATTACTTATTATGAGCCCACAAGGTGTAGTAGAAGGCATTCCTAATGAGGGTTGAATTTGGTTGGTATTTAAACTAGAAGTAGAGCTTAGGAATTGAATATTCTTCCTCATTTCTATGAATTCAGCTTCATTTTCTACCTTATGAAGCTCCTTAGCTAGATCCTCTTGCTCCTTCCTAGATTTCTCTAATAATAGATCTATTTTTGACATGGTAGGGAAATTTTTGGATGTAGCTACTAGTTCATTTATTTTGACACCAGTCACTTTCTATTTACCCTTATCAGTGGTCTTAGTGGTAAGATCAATCACTTGGTTTTCACTTTCCTTTCTAATAGGTTTATATTTTTAGATCTGCATAACTACTAGATTATCCTTTTCTTGCAAAACCCACTCATGTTCATGAATTTTTGATCTGATCTCTTCGATATCCCCAAATATATCTAGATGAAAGGAAACATAATTATCTTCTAACTTTTTATTTTGTTCTTGCAAGGCAACCATTTTCCTAAGCAGGTTGTCTCTCTCAATGAGAGTATTCATGGTAATTTTTTACTTCTTCATCTCCAAACATATGCATTTTGCATCTTCCTCAACAAACTTTTTTCTAAGAATCTCTACCTTAGTAAGAAAATCATCAAGATTTGTGATTGTTGTTTCTAATTCTATAGTGTCACTCAAATAAATGAGGTTTTTCTCAATGAAGTTTACATGAAAAGGCTAAGATCTACTTGATTGAATACTTGTAGGTTTGATATGTTATTTTATTCCTCTTAAATCACTTGATCTAAAAGTAGTATCCCCCATGGATGATACCATTTTGTCCTGGTAAGGATTATCTTCATGAAAAGGTGTAGTGAAAAGATTACCCAAAAGCCTAGTATTCTTAGATTCAAAGTTATGGGACAAGGCTTCTTTCTCAACTATGGGATAGTACTAAAGAATATCTCTAGGTTTCCATGCATGAATGAAATCTCCCTTCTTATTAGTCCAATTCTTCTTGCTACCCTTAGGAAATTTTATATATAAAGGAATATTTGGTTTTTTTCTCACATATGTTCTTGTATTCTCTCTCCTATCAGCCATTCTTTACTTTGATATGAGCACTAGTTAGAAAAACCTATGACTGAGTCACAAAACATTTTATAATGAATAAAAAAAAAGAAAATTCATGGAAAAAGTATTCCTAAAAATAGATCTAACATAGGGACTCAACCTAGAAAACTTTAATATTGTATACTCTGGGACATGTAAACTCTATTTGGAAAATAAGGCACTTGTAAGCATATCATACATCACACAACTCCTTTGGTATTGAGATTTCTTATAAATTATCAAGGTTTGTCACTCAAAAGGAACCAATACCAACACATGAATAAGAAAAGGCATACATATGATAGTAGACATATAGCTTCTCATTAGAGATCTTAGGAGTTTAGGTAACATTTATTCTCACAACACCCTAGTAGAGTCACCATTTTGTTGGTGTTTTAAAACTACAGGTTCCAATAACTAGTACTAGGATGCAAAAGATTAGTAAATTCCTAAGGATTAGCTATTTTCCATATTCAGCAAGATTTATCTTAGATCTAGACCACCATAATAGAGCACAAGGACACTCTACACTTTAGTCTCTATAGGGCCGAGGCAAGTACATCTAGGGCTTAATTGGCTTCTTCAATAATATAATTTCATAGATTTATATCTCTTATAATAGAAAAATGGTCAACAATCTTCTTGATATTATTATCAACTTTTTGTGTTACAACAACTTCAAACTCCAAGAAAGCTATTACAACAAGGGAATGACCAATAATGTAGTTCTTATTACCAAACTTAAACAATTAATTCGATTTTAAATGTATATTATGCAACCCAATGAAAGTATCAATTTATAATCTGAATTAATAATGAATATCTTATCTATTATTGCACAGAGTCAAATCAGTAATCCTTGACCTATTTTAATTGACTTACAATTAAATTTGTCATTTGTTAACCCTAAATCCCATTCCTATGATATCCCTTTCATATGTTAAGAAACCCTATCAATTTATTGAAGTATTTACTTAATTCATTGAATTAAAAGCAACAATAAATTGATATATAACATATCCTAGCTACATTAAATTGTATAAACTTTTCTCATTCTATTTCAAAATAACAACACATGGAAATGGAGATAGAACTTCCCTTTTGTATTATTTTTCCTTGAAAATAACATAATACCGATATAAAACTCTAGATATAATTTAGAGTATGAGAAAAGTAGGTCATTCAATATTTACTATATTCTTAAAGTACAAAATGGAGAATCTAAGATCACATAAAATTGGACCAAAAGAAATAGCATAACACTAAAATTGTACAAGACTTAGACCATCACTCCACATCTTGGAAATCCTTTTATACATAAGGATTGCAACAAGCTTCAGATGAGAGGACACATGTCAAAAATTTACATGAAAGAAAATAAAAAGATATTTTTACATTTATACTTTACAAAACATTCTTTTTATTCTATCAAAACTTGGGGACACAATTACAAAACTAGCAAGTTGCACTTTCTCTATGTATCTCTAGCATGAATATGTTTGTACTTTAACAACTTGTCACTATCCTTGCAACTTCTTCACTTTGTCTCTTCTGCCTCTAACTGTGACTTTAACTATCTAGTCACTATCCCTTGATGGTAGGGCTTTTATTTCTATTATAACTTCCCAAATGACTATATCAGTGTCCACATCTAGCCATATGTCATCTATGATCCCAATTAATTATTCAAGGAACTTGTTCCATTTAGAATCTACTATATCTTTGACCTCTATAGTTATCTTACCCATCTCTAATTCTAATTCATATAATATATCAATTAAATCATATATTATTATTATATCTACATCACCATTGCAATATACCAAAAACTTGAAGTGATTCAAAATATCATAAAAAAAGGATCACCATTCTAACCATTCCCTAACTCCTCCATCACTATCCAATATGTTGGGTACAAAATTTAGTGTTCGTGTGGCAATTAACTCCATCTTATTTTGAATTAATTACAATTTTCCCACAAAGATACCATTTAACTAATTCACCTTATATGAATCAATTTTCTAACATAAATAATTAGCCCTTTTAGTAATCCCCTTTTGTGCAACCATGGGAACAATGCTCTCAAAGAGTAGGCTATAAGTGACCCATGTGGTGAATAAGGGAGATAACAAGGAAATTGCCTTAAAAAATTTATACTCTACCCCTTGAAAAACAAGATAATTGCACTATGCATATTTTGAGAAATGAATTTCAAGGAGATTATCTTATGGATCAAACAATTCTTAATGGTATTTATTTCTATCTCTTTGCTAGACTCCAATTCCTCTTCATCAATGGCCATGGCTTGGCTTTTCATAGCCTCTATTTTAGGTGCATAACCCTCTATTTTTATACCCTTCTCTTCAATCTTAGTAGTGAATCTGGTAGTGTTCTTCAAACCCACTATCTCATTCTCAAATTGAAGATTTTTCTACTCCAAAACATAGGTTTTCTTAATTTTTTCCTCATAATGCTTCCTATTGTTAATGTACCTCTTATAGGCTCCTTCATGATGCTCTTCAAGAATATCAATCCTTTTTTTTCCTAATAGTGATGCTATATTTAAAAATCCATAAATTTGATTGTTGGAAGTAGAATGGACATTCTAGAATTGTTGGAATTATAGATGAAGTAACTAAGGGGAAGGGGGGGGGGCGGGGGGGTTGAATCAGTAGTTACTACTGATACTCGATAAACACTTCACAAAATGTTGTAACTCGATAGATTAACTTGTTACTAATCTTTAAGCATTCATAATTATTAGCATGCATGCAAAAGTAAATAACATGAACACAAGAGACACTGGATTTAATGTGGAAACCCAATATGGGAAAAACCACCAAGTAACTAGCTACCAATTTTCACTCTTCTGAAGTGAGCCATGTTAGGATCCAACTCTATTAAAGGGTACAATATAAACTATTAGGTGTGACACTATTAGAGGTTTAATCACCCTATTAAGAGTGGCCTTGCTAGAGGTCTTTAGAAAATTTCAACTGAACTATCACCTTGTTAGGGGATTTACGAAATGGTTGTTAAACCAACTCTATTAAAAGATTTTGAAATCACTGCTACAATGGTTAGAAAGTAACAATGAATTGACTTGAATATGATGCAACTGAATTTTCTGATTACTGATCTCTATTCTACACCATTAGATCCTCCTTGATCAAATATAGCTTTACTGCCCCTCAATGATCTCTAACCATCCTAAAAAATTCACTCACACAATAATAATCCTCCTTCACATTCATATCACATCAAATCCATCACACACTTAGAATTTGTAACTTGACCTCTTATATATACTATTTAGATTATCAAGTTGGCTCATTCACAATTTACATTTACGAATAAACCATACATCAATCAGCTACAAATATTACATTAATAAAATAAACTTTTTTTCACAAAACAATGAAATCCTTCATTGGATAACCTTGCTCGATAAGCACTGCTTCCAGAAATAATTTCTTGAGTTAACCATCTCAACTTAGTTAACACTACAAAATCTAAAAAATCTTTTGGTTGTCGAGTGAACTCGGTAAGAACTAAATTTCCTTCACTATCCATGAGAGCTTGGTAAGAACTATCTCTGCCATATTTCCCTTTGATGACTGAGTAAGCTTAGTAACAACTAAATTTCCTTTCTTAACCTTGAAAGCTCGGTAACAACTGTCTGCAGAAGGTAAAGCCTAAGAATGCTCGATAGACATTATCTGATAACTAATATGACATTTGTGTAACATCAAAGACAATAAAAAATTGAACAATTGTATCCAACAATCTCCCTCTTTGGCATTGATGGCAACACAACATGTCATAGCAGAATGAAATTTGAGAACTAGTCTTTTCTGACAGAATGCTTCTTATATTTCATTACACTTTTTGATAGAATTCTTCTTATATTTCATTATAGCAATATCCCTCTTTCATAGTAATCTCTCCCTCTTACATAAACTCTATTTTTCTTGCAAATTTTAGAAAGATATGATAGTAAATTCTCCCTTTTTGACAACACATGCCAAAGACAACACAACTTCAAAATCAATTTTACTGTACGTTGAGTATTGATTCATATGCAATGTCTTTATTACTTTGCTGCATCAACTGATAGATCTTCAATTTTGTTCCTATTGATGCATCACTAAAATTGTATTTTAGTGAGCTTCAGATAGGGGACTAACCCTTAACTTGTACCTCTTAGATACAAGAATGAATGCTTAGGTAAAGTCTTTGTGAATATGTTAGCAATTTTTTCCTTTGTATGGACATATTCTAGTCTGATCTCCTTATCCTACACCAATTCTCAAACAAAGTGATACTTTATAGCAATATGCTCAATTTTTGAATGCATCACTAGATTCTTAGATATGTTAATTGCACTTGTATTGTCACAAAACATAACAATAGGTTCTTTGATTTCTTGCTTCATACCTTCCAATAATTGTTTAAACCAAACAATGTTTGAACAGTTTACTGCTACTGCAACATATTTAGCCTCTGTTGTGGATTGGGATGTACAATTCTACTTTTTACTTGTCCAAGAAACCAACCTCTTTCCAAGAAAGAAATCTCCTCCACTTGTACTCTTTCTATCATCAACATTCCCTGCCCAATCTGCATTAGTGAACACTTTTAAATATAGATTTCCTCCAAGTTTATACCATAATCCATAATCTTTAGTTCCTTTCAAATATCTCATGATCCTTTTGATTTCCATCATGTGATTTTATTTTGGTTTTGCTAAGAATCTTGCTACAATTCCTACTGCAAGGGCAATGTCTAGTCTTGTGTGCACTATATACTACAACTTTCCAATCATAGATCTATACAATGTTTGATCCACTTCTTTTGATTCATCATCCTTGGTAAGTTTCAATTTGGTACACATAGGAGTCCCAACTGGTTTGCAGTCTTCCATTCCAAACTTTTCAGTATCTCCTTGATGTATTTAGATTGAGTGATGTAGATGCCATTCTTACTCTGATGAATTTGAAGACCAACAAAGAATTTGATCTCACCAAATATTGACATTTCAAATTCCTTGTTCATTTGTTCTAAAAATTATTTGCAAAGATCATCATTTTCTATAAACAAAGTATCATCTAAAAATATTTCTACCAAAACAATCTTATTATCTTGTCCTTCCTTTATGTACAACCTACTATTATCATTAGTTCTTTGAAAACCAATCTGAATAAGATAATTATGCAGTCTTTCATACCATGCTCTAGGGGCTTGTGTTTAGACCATACAATGATTTATGTAATTTACAGACCATGTCCATCTTGTCTAGATCAACAAAACCTTTAGGCTATTCAACGTAAACCTCTTCATCCAATATACCATTGAGAAATGCTGACTTGACATCCATTTGATAAACTTTGAATCCCTTGTATGCAGCATATGCAAGTAAGGTTCTGACACCTTCCAATATTGCACTAGGTGCAAAAGTTTCTCCATAGTCTACACCTTCTTCTTGAGAGTATCCTTTGCATACTAGTCTAGCTTTGTTCCTTGACACCTTACCATCTTCATTTAACTTATTTCTGAATACCCACTTAGTTCCAATCACATTTTTGTCTTTAGGCCTAGGTACAATACTACATTTTTTTTTTCTCTATCTATTCTATCTCTTCATTCATATCTTCAATCCAAATTTCATTTTCTAATGCATCTTTAACATTTATAGGTTCAAAATCAGCAAGTAAACAAGTGCCTTTCAACTTACTTTTTGTCATTGTTCTTTCAGATTTATCTCCTATGACCTGATTTGGTACTTGATGCTTCCTGACATACTTAGCTAGCACAAGCTCTTTGCCTTTTGAATGACTTGCATTGTTATCCTTCTATGTTTCAACTTTTGGTTCTAGTTGGTTAGGCTCAATAGCTATTGATTTAGTAGCTTCTATTTGCAACTCAAGTTCTTGCAACTTGGTAGGTATTGACTCTGCAACTTGGTTACAGAAGACTTTGGAGTAGAAGATTTCTGATTGACAGGTGTATCTGGCACTATATCAGGTTCAATGAAAACAAATCTCCTATAGTTTTTAGGTTCCCTTTTACTTTCTTCTTCAGTTCTTTCTGCAAACTCATCAACTTTTACATGTGCACTTTCTATGACTTTGTGAGTATACAAATTCAAACATCTATATGCTTTACTTTTGCAAGAATATCCCAAACATATTCTTGCATCACCCTTCATATCAAATTTACCTTTCTAGATTCTTTCAAAATGTAACATTTTCTTCCAAATACTTTTAGATAACTTACATTGGGTTTGTAGCCATACCATAAATCATAGGAGGTTTTGAATGAGTCCTTCTTCAGTTGTACTTAGTTCAAGGTATGAATTGTAGTGGTGATAGCTTCCTTCTAGTATTTGATAGCAATGCTCCTTTCAATCATTAAGGTTCTTGCATAGTCCATGATAGATATGTTCCTTCTTTTAGCTATTCCATTTTGTCCAGGAGTTCCAGGTGCTAAATTCTAACTTTTTATTCCCCTTTCAATGCAAAAGTTATTGAACTAATGTGAAATGAATTCACCACCTCTGTTTGACCTCAAAAATTTTAGTCTTTGGCCTATTTCCTTTTCTACTCTAGCCAAATACAATTTGAACTTCTCAAATACTTCTAATTTCTCTCTTAGCTACATGATAGTCATCATTCTTGAGTAATTATCAACAAAAAGAATGAAGAAATTTTCACCAGTATAACTTTCAAAGCCAATAGGTCCACATAAATTAGAATGTACAATTTCTAAAATTTCTTTAGACTGATAGTTCTTGTTTTTAAAGCTAGTCTTTCCCATCTTGGCAATTTGACAATTCTTGCATAGACCAACCTTAGGTTTCTTTATGTTAGGAATGCCTCTTAATTTCACGAATTTACTTATTTTTACCAAGTTATCAAAGTTCACATGACAGAACCTCCGATTTCATAACCAACTTTCTTCAACTTGAGAAATAAAACATGAACATTCACCAAGTTCAAGATAAAACAAGTTACCTTTTGTTTGAGTGCCTGATCCAATCAGCTTTCCTTTTTCATCCAACCCTCTTTTTTGTCCCATGCATGAATTCCACTTTGAATCCATTATTGAGTAGTTGTGCCACACTCAATAGATTGTGTTTTAGTCCTTCTACCCAATATGCATTATCACATACAAGTTCTTTGGTTAGAGAGATTCTTCCTTTTTCTTTTATGCAACAAGGTTCATTATTACCAAACCTCATGCTACCACCATCATAGTCTTCAAAATGTTCAAACTTAGTTTTATCACCAATCATGTAATGAGAACAAGCACTATCTATAATCCATGTATCATTTTTTCTCAAATGAGAAATGAGTGCCATTTCCTCATCATTATCAGACTCATCCTTTATAGTAATGTAAACAATTTCATCATCAGAATCATTAGAATCTTTAGCCATAAAACATGTTTTCTTACCTTTATCATTGAATGATTTGAATTCTTTCTTGCCATTGTAGTTTTTACCTTTCTTCTCATCCTTGTTCTACTTATTTGGGCACCTAGCAGCAATATGTCCAATTTCTTTACAAGAAAAATAGATTAGAGGAACCTTACCTTTTTATTTCCCTTTTCCTGTTGAATATTTCCTTGCTAGCAAAGCTTCAACCACCTCAAGATCACTATCTGAACTCTTTTCTGATTCTTCATCACTATTTGACTGAGGATCTTTTATCTTCTTGCCTTTATCCTTGAGTGAAAGCTTGGCTTCAAATGCAGATTCAATTTTCTTGGTAGCTGGAACATAATTATCATAGTTGTCTAGCTCCAATGCAGTCAATCTTCCAACTATGGCCTCTAAATTTATCTTATGATTTGCTTCACATCTTCTTTCTTGAATTGCAAAAAATCTGATTGCATAAATGGGAAGTAGTGTTCTGAGAACTTTACTTATAATGATTTCCTCCTTGATATCTCCTCTATATTCTTTTATTGCACTAACACTTGCTTTAACTCTTTCAACATATTTTGCTATGTTTTCATCCTCTCTCATCCTCATTTGATCAAATTTTCCTCTCAAACTATTAGCTTTGGCTCTTCTTACATTATCATCACCTCCATAGATCTCTTTTAGTTTGTTCCATATTTCAAAGGCAGTTTTGCAATCCTTGATGTCATCAAATTCTTCATAACTTAGGGCAGATGCAATATCTATCATCATATTGTTGTGAGTCTTCTTTTTAGCAATATCATTGACAAATAATTTACCAACAAGTTTTGCATATTTTTCATCAATGTACTTCAACCTTGAATCACCAATAAAAGCTAGATGAAGTCTCATCAATCCTTTCCATGCTAAGAAGTTGTCCCTGTTAAGTCTTGGAATTTGTCTCTTGTAAGACATCCTAATATTTAGCTTAGATCCTTGAAATCTTTTCCTACAAGCACCAAAAGCTTCAATACCAATTGTTGGAATTATAGATGAAGTAACTGAGAGGGGGGGTGAATTAGTTACCACAAAAATAAATCTTGATCAGTTATATGTCTTTAATAACTAGCTACTATTGATACTCGGTAAACACTTCACAAAATATTGTAACTTGGTAGATTAACTTGTTACTAATCTTTAAGAAGTCATATTTATTAGCATGCATGCAAAATTAAATAACATGAACACAAGAGACACTAAATTTAATGTGGAAACTCAATATGGGAAAAACCACCAAGTAACTAGCTACCAATTTTTACTCTTCTGAAGTGAGCTCTATTAGGAGCCAACCTTATTAAAGGTTACAATACACACTATTAGCTATGACACTATTAGAGGATTTAATCACTCTATTAAGAGTGGTCTTGCTAGAGGTATTTAGAACAATTCAACTAAACTATCACCTTGTTAGAGGATTTACAAAATGGTTGTTAAACCAACTCTGTTAAGAGATTTTGAAATCACTTCTACAATTGTTAGAAAGTAATAATGAATTGACTTGAATATGATGCAATCAAATTTTCAGATTATAGATCTCTACTCTACACCATTAGATCCTCCTCGATCAAATATAGCTTTGCTACTCCTCAATGATCTTTGATCATCCTTCAAAATTCGCTCACACAATAATCAGTCCTCCTTCACATTCATATCACATCAAATCCATCACACACTTAGAATTTGCAACTTGACCTCTTATATATACCATTTAGATTATCAAGTCAACTCATTTACAAGTTACATTTACCAATAAACCATACAAAATAATGAAATCTTTCACTGGCCGACCTTGATTGGTAAGCACTACTTCTAGAAACAATTTCTTGAGTTAACCATCTCAACTTGGTTAACATTGCAAAATCTACAAAACCCTTTGGCTTCCAAGTGAACTAGTTAAGAACTAAATTTCCTTTGGTATCCATGACAGGTCGATAAGGACTATCTCTACCATATTTCCCTTTGATGACCGAGTAAGCTCGATAAAAACTAAATTTCCTTTTTACCTTCTGACCAATAGAGCTTGGTAAACACTATTTGATAACTGATATGACATTTGTGTAACATCAAAGACAACACACAATTGAACACTTGTATCCAACAAGAATATCACATTTCCCCTAGGGGATTCCTTGATCTCCATGAGGGTTGGCTTCTATTTTTCTAGAGCCAAACTCCATATTTCCATAGTTTGGGCATCAATGTTGTACCCAAAACCTCTCAACTACCCCAAATGATTCTTATCTTCAAATGATATAATTCTTTCCTACCTCCTCATTTGATCTAGCAAGAATGAGGAACTAATATCTCATCCTGGGAATGTAATCATGCCACTCCTTTGTATTAGCTCTTTGGCTTCTTCTACAGTGAGGGTTTTGCTAGCAATGTCATACTTTTGTAGTTTTTGAACCATCTTAGCTACTACATCATCAAAGTCACCTAGTTTCATCTACAGTGACAACTCATTTTACTTTAATTTGAATAGAAAACATTTGAATTCTTCTATTTTGATGAAATTTTCATCATTCATGAATTAATTGGCCTCATTGACTTTGTCATCAAGCATATGAGGTTGCATCTACAACTTTTTTTGGTCCTTTACTCATCCTTAGTGGCTTGAGCCATCAAATAAATTCTCCTTACATTATCAAAATATTGACTATTTCTTGGCATAATCTGCAAGGCCTTTTCTTTGACTTTCTATGGAATTTCAGCAATTTTTTCATTCTTTCTCTTTTGATTGGCCCATTCTAAACTTTCTACTTGATCCTCATCATCACTTATTTCCACAATTATCTCCTAATCAAAAGACTTGAGATCTACTCTCTTTCTAATTTCTTCATAAACTTGAGATGAAATCTCATAAAAAAAATTCAATGTAGTTATCAAACCTAGATCAGTAATTTACTTTAGCATAAAATCCCTTAAAGGATGAATTGAACTTATTCATTTCCTATTCAAAACTCATTACATCTCTAAATTTTATCATTCCCTTTCTATAGATATTCTCATCCAAAAAATCTAAAATCACATCCTCCTCCCGTAAACCATTTGTTGGAGGCAAATTATATCCCCTCATTTACTTCAAAGAATTTCTAACTACATTGTAAGGGTCATAGGTTCTAGTAGGAGCAATAGGAAATTTGTAATTACTTAGGAAAGAATCACTCTCCTCAATTTTATTCTTCTTCCCTATTTCAAAATCTACAAATTTGGTACATCTACATAAAAATATGCCCTTCCTGATAGTTTAGACTAGGTAATCTCTATTCAATGAAATTGATTGACAAAAGACCTCTACAAATCCTAGTCCTATAGAATATATTTTGGAAGAAGGTGGGGTGGCTAAGCACATCCATAATACATAATGATGGTATAATCCTCAAAATGAAAAACACTTCCAAGGTTATTCCCGATATGTTTTTCCTCATCATAGGACAAGTTGGGCTTAACTGCATTTCTAACACTTCTAGGTATCATTTCAATTACAACTCCTATCATATTAAGAATAGGGTTTACAAAATCATTATAAAAAGAAATAGCATTTGAATATGGGTAGAATATTTCCATACCCTTGTCCATCTTTGTATAGGTAGTCCCTCTCCCTATTCCTTTGTACTCTTAAAGAAACTCTAGTCAAAGAATTGTACATTTTTGTATAAGATCAGATGCATGATTAAGGAATTATGATGAAACCTAAAATTCTCCAGCCTTCCCTCCTATGCTCCAAAAATCTCATCATGAATCCTAGTGATTATGTATATAAAAAAAATCATACCCAACATTTGTGTGTTGGTCTTGAATATTCAATGTTGTAATGTAGTGTGCACCAGTGACATTCATGGTTCTATCTTAACCTAGGGATTTGTTCAAACCAAAGAAAATGTTCTACATATATCTTTGAAAGAATTCAAGGGGCATGAAGTCTCCCACATCCTTCTTCTTTGGTATTTCTCCTTTCTCTGTCCTTGTCATTAGGATATGTCTAGTTATGGCTCTACCCATATAGAAGCTCTTCTGATTTTTAAAAATTTCATTCAGTTAATCCATGTCAATTGGTAACAACATTAGACCTCCCAAATTCAAAAGTTTCTATCAATGTCTCTTTATCTAGTGCCAAGAATATGCTTCTATATTTTTTGTGGAAGGTCTTTCTTACTAGATTGTATGATTTTATTAGTACCTTGACTAGGTCAACATCCACAAAAACTTCTGACATGAATAATTTTCCCAAATTCTTGGTCCAAGAGTTTTATATTAGGACCTTCTCTATCGTATTTTTGTAGAAAAACCAAAATAATTCACTCCCATTCCTATCAAGCAGCTCTACATCTCTTAAAAAATTGTAGGGGTCTCTAGAGGCATGATCATTAATAGATTAGATATTAGAAGACTCTGGTAAAATATATAACCACTCATCTACAAAAGGATTAAGTATTTTTCCCTTCAAAGTAGATCCTTCAATTTTTTCTTTCGTGATTAATTCTCCTTCCTTTTGTACCATAGCTTTCAAAGTATCTCAATAATTCTATATTCTATATGCTGAAAATTTTCTCTATAACTTCTGAATTCACTCTAGCACTTCAAACTCTATGAAACTAGTAGTGAAAATCCTTGTTCTCCTTAGAAATTATCCATTTCTATAAATGGGAATATGACGTTAATGACATTAAAACAAGCATGCTTAAAATTCTTTCACTCTTTAAAAAGCTGACAATGTCTTCACTTTTTTTTTACTGTTCATACTTCCAGCTCACATTTCTTTTTCCATCTTAGACATGATCATTTAAAATCTATTTTATTCTTTTTAAATCTAAAGGTTACAAACTAGTGACCTATTTTATCTATGCTTCTCCATTGTTTCTTACTTTCCTTTCCATGTGAGAATGGTTATTTGCACTACTTCACAACTTCTTGATATGAAAGTTTAACTATCACGTTAACCTTATGATGTTGCACTTCAATCTATTCTCCACTTTGCAAATTTATTTCCTTATTGACCACATGGACCCACAAAATAATGAACTCTTCATTCAAGCCTTAGTCACCTCCTTGCAACCATTTACTTTTAGATTTCATTGACTACAATGAAGTAGCAATGACTGCACCTTTAACCATGTTCACATCTTCTCAACATTGAAAGAAACTATGAGTGAACACCTTGCAAAGTACTAAAACATATAAAATTTTACCATCTCACAGCTTCAAAAATCATTAACTACAATGATCTAGCAAAAAATATACATTAAAACTCATCTAAACATCTCTACTTCAAAAATTGACTACATCTTAATACTTGTGAAGGTACGAAAGTGGATATTGCAACATCATTGCTTACATTCTTCATTATCACTTTAACCCACAAAGTAGCGAAAATTTTTGAGATGGTCATCTCACAAATTCTCCATGGTTTATGAATTAAACTTTTTATCATTTATGATACTAAAAAAATCATAATCTCTAATCTCATCACCACTTTAAGACCACCAGACGCATAAATTTTTTGAGTTGTGCAATGTTGTGATTACTATCCTAATTGAGTGCTACTTTTTTTTGTGGCTTCACAATCAAAAAATTTAGCTACAACTTAAATCTTGTGATGGTGCAATATCTATTTCATTAACTATTATATTCTATTTGCAGCTTTGTAACTATAAACTCTAACTCATAGCTAAACCCTGCATCAATATGATGACAAACTTTCACTATTTGTCTACCTTAATATCAAGTTAAGTCTAACTACATGTGATGAAGTGATAACCTTTAAACTTTAACTATCCTGGTTACTTTTTGCACCTTCAAAAATTAAAATATCTTATCATCTTTTCCACCTACAATTCTATGATGACTTTTTTTGAATTAACTATTACCTTGTTTGTAGCTTTGAAACTTAAAACATTAACTCACCTCTTAACCCGAAAAAGCTATGATAATAAGCTATCTCCACTTTGCAACTATAATCTCAGGTTAACCTTAACTACATGCGATACTAAAATGGCTTAGACTTTGACTATTGTAGTTACCCTTAACATTATGGAAAGTGATCATGTCTAAAGTCAAAAACAAACTATGACCTTTCAATTTTCAATGAATCTCTTCTTTGTAGCCCAAAATTGAAAGTCAACACTAATACCTGCGATATTGCAATAACCTTGTAGGAAATTTTTTTGCAATTCCATGGTCACTAACAAATTTATGAAGTAAATCAAAGTGATGTAGTGATTGAAAGGATTTCAAAACACTACAACTTAAAACACTTATGGGAATGACTTATAACATATGAAAAATATCAATGGACTATAGGTATATAAATATCAACGTATAACCAAAAAAATTTATGTATCCCTATTTTATACTTGATGTATATTTATGAAAATTTCACCAAAACATAAGACACATCTATTTTATAGGGTTTTTCATGAGGATGAAAATATTTTCAGAAACCTTAAGCAATTGAAACACCTTTTTTTAAAATTTTCACAAGGTATGACAAATGTTTTTGCTTGGGCAAAAATTCAATTCATCACTAAGGATAACAATGTTCATGAGGTAATGGGGAGAAGCATACCAGTGGGACACTTATTTTTCTTTACAAAGCCAACTTGAAGGAAAATGTTACTCTTTAGGTAGATAATTGGTAATATAATGAAATCATGGCCCTAAAACAATGTGTTAAAGAATTGTACAAGAATCAGGATAATGAAAAAACTAAATGAATTGAGTTTTAAGGTAAAGTCAAGGATATTCTTGAAAATTTGATTACCTATGAAGTTGGGATGAGACAATTGGTCAATGATAGTGGTCATCATATGGATAGGATAACTTCCAGTCCATGTGCGATAGTAGCTAGCATTGGTAGCAGGAGCAATGAGGAAATTATTTCCACTGTGCTTGCCTTGATGACTAGTGGACTAAGTAGAAGGACTAGCCTAAGCACATAAAGGTAAATTGAAGTTTCTCATGTATCAAATATTGAAGGTCTCCTTCAGGAGGTTTCTTCTACTACTAAATATTTTACTAAGATTTCATAAGAGCTAGAGTAATTTCATGCTTTTTTGTCTACAAGTTCTGGTTGTTGGTCTAGGTTTCTGGTCTTGGCTCTATTTGCTAGACATTTTTTCTATTATTCTCTTCCAACTTTATTTTTTGTATCTTCTACTATTAGGTTCCAGGTCCTTGTAAAACCTAGTGGACTCTATCTCAAATATCCTTGTTGTTTTTTTTGGTATGGGGTTTCGGGTCCCCTTAAAACCTATTTTTTACCATAATCCAAAAAAATATTTTACAATTTATGTAATTTTTCTAATATTGTCTAAAGTTTATCAAAATTTAGAATATCTTCTAATTTTCTAATATTACATAATGTTCTAGACATATATGACAAAATGAAATAAAATATTAAAAATATTTTTAAAAAAATTAGTACACTATTGATATTAAGATCATTTACATACAAAGTGCTCCTTAAGAGCAACAATTACAACTTATTCAAGCTCCTTTTATGAAATCACACTAGAAACAATAATTGGAAGACCAAGAGTCACAACTTAGAATCCACTTCTTACAATGAGATTAATACAACCAATAGAAGACCAAGAGTCATAACTTAGAGTTCAACAAAGATGTCCCTTGTGGGATTTGAACTAGGGTGTATGTCATGCCTGACCACTACTCCGAGTTTTTCTACTCTTTAGGACTTTTTTGTTTCAGGATTTCTTTCTGATGTTATGATTGAATTTCTGTAGAACTTGGTTATAATACTGTTGTTGAATAATGAGACTGATGCTGAACATTTTTTCAGTGATAAACTATGTTTTAGCAATAAATATGATTTAGGATTTTATATATATTAAATGTGGCATATTATTGGTTTCTAATTGATAGATTATCGATTATGTTTTTGACTCTTTGTTTACTACATTCTATTTCATGCTGTATGTTGACGTAATGTTGCAGAAATTCATTAATGATTATATGTTGTATTTAATCAGAATCCTTCATTGTACTTTCATACATGTAACTATAAGGATTTAATGTTTAGACCGTGTTAACCCTTAAGATGATTTCATGTCTTGACTCTTACTGGATTGGAAATTGAGGGAACCATGGTTTCATTTATATATATATATATATATATATATATATATATATATATATGTGTGTGTGTGTGTGTGTGTGTGTGTGTGTGTGTGTGTGTGTGTGTGTGTGTGTGTGTGTGTGTTTATATATGTGTTGTCTTATGACTAAGGTTTAATACCTTAGTGGAGCTTGGCATACATTTGTATTTGTTTTGTTTTAAAAAAAAAATTAAATCACCTCATATGCAAATAGCAATGAAATAACCCTAAATGGGTATCGGTTGCTATGAAGAAGGGTAACATTGTTATTGTTTGAGCCATTTTCATGGCAGTGGACTTGGACTGCCAAATTTATGGCACTAAAGTTGCGGTCGGCCATAGCTTGATATGAGTCGAGTTTTACTGATTCAGGCTGGTTTTTGAGCCGCATTGCTTTGATTGATTTACATCTGCAGTTTTGTGCTGAGATATCGGCATTCTTAGGGGAATTGGTTGGAGGGTTAACGTGCATATTTGGTTTAATTTGATGGAGTTATTTCTCAGACTTTGGCTATTTTGGTTTATGGAGTTTCAGTTTCACTCTATTGTGAAGTCTTTTGTGAATGGTGTGAGTCGACATCGTGGAGTTTTGCTCACTGGTGTTGGATTTGGTTTTTGGGGTTTTGGCATCAAGTCGATTTGAGGAAAAATCTTCCATCTTCAGTTGTTTAGGTAGGGGGCAATTTCTTACCCTACTCTTTCACTCTATCTACGAATTCCATGTAACTTTCATTTGCAAAATGTAAAGGAATATCAGATTTGTATATTGTGAAAATTTACATGCAAAGATGAGTATGTTCATTTCGTGCTTTATAAAGTTTTGCATGTACTCACCTTTGTATGTGGAAGTTGAGGAGGGTTATGTTTGGAAGTTGTTTTGCTTATGTTTACAAAGCTATGTCCAAACATATGTTTCTCACCAAGTTGAGTTTTGGGAGAAACATAAGGTTGCAGAATTTGGCATGTCGGCTATTGTGTAACAACGAGCAGATTTATACTTTCATTGGTATGAGCTCGTGAGAATCTATACCTCTAGTTTGCATGGTAATTCATAAAAAAATTTCGAGAGGCATGGCCTCAGACTTGAAAATGTATTTATGTGTGTGTGTCTGTTGTTAAGGGTAGAGACATTTTGTCAAATGGTTTGCGTGAAACCATAGCAATGTTAAAACTGTCATGTTAACTTGCATAACAATTCAAGGGTAAAGAAATGTATGAAATTTCCTCATGAAACATAGTCAATTTACAGTGGGAACATAGTTAATTCAAATCTCTTATGACAGAAATTTTGTTTTATGATAATAATAAGCAATTTGAGAGTTATCTCATTATATTTTTGAAATGTGTCAAGACCGATAGTTTAGTTGAATTATTATTGAAAACAATAACTTAGTAAATTTTTGATAATGGTTCTGGATGTGATAGTTTGTTAAATGTTTTAAAGGAAAATTTGATCTGAACACAAAACTCTGTAATAGTATAAAATTTTCTTCACAAGTTATGATGTAGAATATAGTTAATGAATAACTATTGTTGTGAAAATTGTTGCAATTAACCAAGACATTATATTGAGAACATAGATATAGGAAGAAGCTATAGTATCACCAAGGTCATTATGCGAACAGCTTGGGAGCATCTTTTTTTTTTTTGGGATTTTGCATTTTAGTCTTTTGAACATTAATGTAATATAAGATATTTCACATGTTGTGAGTCATATTTCAAATTTTAATTCAAATATTGTATTTTAAATGTTGTTTGTGGTTAAAATAGGGCGATATCTCACCGTCAAACAGTGGTAAAACAACAATGGAGACTTGGATATTTATTAACCTAGTAAATTATCTTTTGTTTAGCATTGACTGTACTTAGTTTTAGTAATACTTGATTTTATTATACAATGTTTTAATAAGCATTTTCAAATTGTTTTGAAATAAGATGTAATTTTGTTCTTAGAGAAAATGGAAAGTCATTTTTAAGATAGGAGACGGATTATGATAAATATTGATGTGATGAAACAAGGGTATCACATGTTCATTATATTATTATCTTGGTCAATTCAGAGGTTAAGCTCGAATTGTTATGATAGTAGAGATAAGTAGTATAGTACTACGACTGGTAAATATCATTCAACTGATATAACAGTTTAATGATATTTACGAGATTGTAATATTGTATTATTTATTTCTGTTATTATAATAACCTAAGCTTACTTTCAAATTGACAGTAAAAGATGAAAGTTTTAAAAGATGAAGAATGTAATATCATGAGAAAACTGACTTGTTATTAGTTACATGTACATTCTTAAAATATTAGTTTGATGTGTATGTAAGATTAACTATAGTGAATGTATATTGAGGTGGCTGAATAATGACTTATTCTATTTAGTTAATTAAATCCAGTGATAATTTTAAAATGAAATGGGGAGGGTTAATTATAAATAAAGATAATTGGCCTTACCTATGACTTAAACCAGTAAGGTTAAGTACGAAGAACAAGGCAAGTCTCTATTTCGTTATTTCACGAATATTATAGAGAACCCCACTATGAGATATCTAAGGGCATACCATATACAGATGCAGTATCTTGGTACCATAGTGATGACACCTCAGTATATATATGGTTCATTAACTAGTTATTCTTAGTGCGAGTTTAATTTTGCATTGTTTGGAAGGTATTACTTCTTGCATAGTAATATTAGTATTGCACTATGTTATGTAGTTGGATATCTGCTTTAAGGTTTTTATAGATATATATGTTGATTATTGACATGTATGCAGGTGAACTATGCTTTTAACTTAGTGTGTACTGAGCCCTCTGTGTGTGTTGTGTTGTATATTTTTTTTTGTTATTTTCAGGTGTTCAAGTTGAATATCTAGTTTGAAGGAAGACTATTGAAGTTACTTCATGAAACTGAATTGGATACTTGTAAAATTTCATTTGTTGGACCTAAGCATCTTTGAATGATACTATTCACCAATATTGTACTAAACTCTTTATGTATGGATATTGTTATGGAAATATATTGTGATGATATATTCTTTTTTTACAGTGGTTTATATTTCTAAAAATGATTCAATCTTTGTACTGGATCTTGTAATTTGATGATTATATATATATATATATATATTTTTTTTTTTTCAGGTTCTTTATGTTTGTTCGTAGCTTAGTTTTTTGTTTTGTTTTGTTGTGGTGTGTTACAGTGTCCACAATGAAAACTCATTACTTCAACCAACTAAGCTAAACCCCTTGTACTAGTACACTATTGAAAAATATATCTGTATAAAATAAAATTAATTTAACTATTTAAAATAGTAAAAGAGGAAATTTTTTTTTATAAAACTATTATTTTACTAAGAAAACACAAAATAAAACATAAGAAAAACTAAAGCATTAAAAAAAAATGCTTACATACCTAATTTGACCAAAATACTCTTGTAATCCCCTCACCACTCTACAGTTCCAACAAGTCTTTGTGTTAAAATAAGCCATAGATGGCTCTTTTTCTAGTTCATATAGTTTTTGGAAATTTTGGCAAGAATAGACTTGGCTGGATCCTTTTCGATTGAATGAGTTTTTCCCAAAACACCTTTGCACATATACACATTGCATGGCACCTTGTCAACACCACACCAATCTAATGATGCATAAGTATCCTGGGTTTCATTTCTACCTTACATGTTTTCCAAGTTCCTTAGTTGTTGTTGAGTTGCAATCCCTTGCATTGCCAAGTTCTCTTTGGTTTCCAAGTTCACAGTTGTTGTCGGGTTCTCTTTGATTGTTGAGTTCATAGTTATTGTCAAGTTCTCTTTGGTTCTTGAGTTCACAGTTGATGTTGAGTTCTCCTTTTTCATCAAGTTCTCTATGGTTTCTAAGTTTTCTTTTTTTATCAAGTCCTCTGTGGATTGTTGATTTTGTGTATATCTTGAGCTTAAGTGTAGTAATATTGTTTTGGGTCTTCTTTGATTGAGTTGTCTGTGTCTAGTTCCAATTTGGGCCAACCTTGCTTATTTAATTTTGTGATATGTATTTTATGAGAGCTGAGTTGTGTCTTGGTTTGCATTTGATTTAAGGATTTATTTGATTGGTATTTGTAATAGGCTGACTTGTGGCCATGGAGGTATTTAAAGGGGTCTTGGGTAGAATCTTAGGATAGAGAAGATAAAGAAGGAGGAGTAGAATAAAAGTTAGAATGTGAAGTTTAGCATTGAGGATTGAAGTATGAAGTGTAATGTTGGTCATAACCTAGAAGGCCTTACAACTGGGCATGTATATTGATGATTTGATGAATCTATAAATCATTTTGGCTCTTTTTACCTCCTTTGGTAGTTGTACTTTGTATTTTTTTTACTCTTGCATGTGGCTTAGATAGTTGGGTGCACCTTTGGCCCTAGTTATCTCATGTCCTTCCCACATTAGGTGGTATCAAAGCTTGAGGTTTGTCCTTGTAGAGATTAGATCATTATGATCTTGTAGGAACCTAATTGTGAAGATGGTTTGAGGTAGAGGAAATGTTGACAATGCCATATTAGATACATTGAGACAAATTGCAGCTAGATTAGATGTTGTAGAGATAATCTAGAGGAGAGGAGCACGCCTTGATGATGTGAGTGATAAAGAAGAATCAACAACAAAAACCCTAATCCAAAATCTAAAGAAGATCAAGATGACGCAAGATTGTTGAGAGTATTATCTAGGGAAAATTCAAAACCCATTGTAGAATTTGTTTTATATAATGATGGAAAATTGGATACCAATGATGTCTTGGATTGGATCTTTGATATGGAGAAGTTCTTAGAGCATGAAAATACTCCTAATAATAGGAAGATGGAAATTGTAGTTACTATATTAAAGGGCCATTCTTCACTGTGGTAGGAGTATTGACAAACTAATAGACAAAGGAGAGTAAAGGAGAAGATCAAGACTTGGAAAAAATGGGTGAACAAGGTAAATAACAAGTTCCTTCCTGCTGATTACGAAGTTAGCTTATTGAGAAAGATACAAAAATTTTGACAAAGAGACATGATTGTGAAGGATTAGACTAATGAATTCTATAGATTGGAAATCAAATGTATACATGTGGATGATGATTTTGAGAAAATTTCAAGATACTATTTCCCAAGTTTCATTCATATCATTTTTCTTTAGGTTTTGAAGTTGAGTCAAGTGTCAATGTTTTGAGTTTGAGTCTAGATTTCTCATAGGATGGCCTTTCTTCTCATCTTTCCTTTGAGCTAACCTTATGAGGGAAATCATATGAATAAATTTCTAGTCCATGGCAAGGTGATTAGGTTTTGGGAGAGTTTTGTTATGCTTTTTAAATCCTGATGAGAAGAAAGTCTAGATGTTTCTAATGATTCTTAATTCCTTGTTTCTAATCATGTTAAAGACAAAGATTCATGTTGAGAAGAAGTTCTTTTTGAAAGAATTTATTCACCTTTGAAAGTTTTAACTCCATGATCAAAGATCTATATCTAGAGAAGGATACATTTTTATAGATATATATAGAGAAAATATAGAAGAGAAATTGAAGATTGAGGTTGAAGATTGATATACAGATCATGAGAATAGTTTAGAAACAAGCTTAGTTGAATTCAATAGGGAATGAATGCTTTAAAAATGTATAAATGGTGAAGAAAAAAAGTCAAAGGTGGCACAAATTTTTTTGAAATGAAATCAACGGTTAAAATTTAATCCATGCATTTACGTTGCAGAGTTCAAAAGTCAATTGAATGAAAGTACACTTATTATTGGCCAATTTTTCTTACCTGTTAGATTAGGTCCCATTTTAATATTAAAAGAAAGGTGGATGCTTCCAGTCATCAAATCAAAAAGATCTATAGAGGTCATAATGTCACTATGTAAATATGCTTGTTTGATTATTAATGTGACAAAGTGATGTGATAACACATGTCTCAATGGGCCTATTATATTCCATGGTGTACAAACTAACTAATGTCAGTTTCTTTAGTCAATAAAATATTGCTAGCTATTTTCTATAACATGCTCTGCTAGAAAGTGGACCCATACTATAAAACAAGATATGTAACATCATTTTATTACCACCATCAAGTCAAGATGGATCAACTGTCATCTTTATCTTGCTATAAAATTTTTCTCGACCATTATTCTATGTGACAAAGTGATAAGTCAGCACATGTACAAGGAAGAATTTGAAAATACAGTGACCATTGGAATATAAAATAAATAGTTTGGCACAAAATAATGAAAAGTAAAAGAAAAAATGATTTTCTATAGGGTTTTCTCAGATCACAAGAAGCTTAAAGGTCATGAAGTGTTTTTAGGAATATCTCTGATCTAGAATTATTGATGGAGAAGATGCCACTTGGTCATATTGTTGGATAACACCATATTTATTCTCATTTTATTTTCTATTTGTGACTATTCAGATTCTGGAATTGTGAAATGATAGAGAACTATAAATGTAATGTCATGGGATATAACAAAAAGAGGGGGGAAATTTGATGGTGAATAAGTTTGTAATTCTATTTATTTTTTGTTTACCGTTCATGTTTTGTGGCCCATTCTTAGATTAGTTCTACATAAAGAGTAGATAGACAGTTGTATGTGAACTTGTGATAATTAGGTGGATTCCATTTCATTTTTATATTTGGAATCAAGGTGATTCTATTTACTTTCTTCATATATGATTCTTCTTCCTCTCTTGTTCATTTCATATCATGCTAGATATTTTTATTAGGAATTGAAGGATGGATGTGTGTGAATCTATTAGTAACTTGATAAATTCCATTTCATCCAAGCCTAATAGTCCAAGTAATTCCATTTTCTCCTCATGTACATTTCTTCTCTTCTTCCTCCTTTGCATATAGATGGTTAATACTTAATCTAGAATATAAATAAGAGTTGGGAATCTCAAGATAATCTATTATATTCATTCAATTGAGTGCGATCAGTTGTCCAAATCTATTTTCCTAAATTTTTTATGCCTAAAAACAATCTAATTATCCTTTACTACTCTCTAGTTAAGAGATTATAATGTCAAAACATCTAATCTCGTAAAAACATATTCATTGCATATCATAGAAAATCATAGGGAACTATACCTAATTAATTTAGAGGATAGTGATAGAATACATACACTAACCCATTTGTTGGTAAACATCCTTTTGTCTCTCCAAGAATTTGGTATCAAAGGGTCAAGATTATAAAATCTAATAGAAGAACAAATTGTTAACCAATAGTTTTTGGTGACTCTACTAGGGAGATTCAGATGAAAGCTCTAAAGAGTTTTCCTTCATATTAATTTACAATCTAATTCTATGTATTTGAGTTACAAGAAAATACTTGTGGTAACCAAATGTTTTCCATAAGGACTTGGTAGTAGTTTTACAGCCTCAATCTACTAAAGAGAAGAAGAAAATTCCAAGTTGGCGATTGGTAAGATAATTTAAACCACCATTTCTCTTAAAATTTGATACACTTTGGATTCCAAATATACCAGGAGTTCCAAGGAGAAAGGAAATATTTACCCAATATAAGTAGAGCTTAAGAAGGCTAACATTCCTATCCTAAAATATCTTTTTAGAAGAGAAAGAACACATGCAAGAGAATCTGTAACCAAACAACTTCAAGATACCCTATCCTCTATAATTATTCCTCCTAATAAAACATAGAGAATTCAAAATTTTTCTCCCACTATTGCTATGGATTCCATCCCTTCTACTTTTGATGCTTCACTATTGATTGGTATAAGACTTCCATTCTATATTACTTTTCAGACAAATCAAATCACTGTACTAGTGGCTATGGCACAACCATGGGGAAATGTTATTATTCCTCTTTCCTTTACAGCTAATAATGATTTTTCAAGAGAATTAAGGAAGAAATTTCCAAGATTTAATGTGGATGGTAACACCTCTGCGAAGCAACACTTAAGTGCTTTCCATAAGGCTTGTGGTGTAGTAAACCCTCAACATGAAGATGTGGTAGTCAAAACATTTAGAGATACATTGGTGGACAATATTGTTGATTGGTTCCAAGATCTTCCTACAAGATGCATCACAAATTGGGACACTATAAAAAAAAGGTTTGAGGAATGTTATATAAGTACAAAGGATGCACAAGTATTATTGTTGTAGTTGACATAGATTAAGAAAGAATCATCAATTTTCATGAGATATTTTAATGCAAGATTCAATAAACTCATCAAAAGAATACATGCTACAAGCACATCTACAAATGATAATAAGAAGACTTTCTACATTAGTTCTATGCCTCCTAATTTGGGATATCAAATTAGAAGAGCGAATGTAGAAAACTTGCAAGCTGCTCAGACTCTAGCTATAGAGATTGAAGATGATATGATTGCTTTTGGTAAATGGAAGAGAGAATTTCAATCTAGAACTATATGTAATACAACTAGCACTTCTAATAATATAGAAGTAATGCTTCAAAAATTGTCCAATGAGTTCATTTCAGTGAAGAAACAAATCAATAGATCTGCTCATTCTTTTTATCAACCTCGTAAAGAAGGTTATAGAAACCCAAATGAAGGTAAATCATTGAAAATACCACCTATAAAACAAATATTGGCAATTAAAGGTTCTCCTAAGAGACAAAATATGTGTGCTTTTTATTTTAGGGTAGACCATGATGGAGATACATGTGCTGATATGATCAGATATAGGCAGATGTTGGGTAATAAAGAACAAATAATTGAATACCTTGAAAGTGAAGATGATCATGCTCCTTGTAGTGACTTTGATTTTTTTTCTTGGAATATGAATCAAATTCAGAAGTAGGAGGTGACTATTTTACTACTCTAGAAGGACCTTAGTTGATAGTTATGACTAGAGGTCAAAAGAATAGAAATCAGATCAATGATTCAATTCCTATCAAAAATCATGCACCATCAAACACAACTAATAAAGATAAAGGCATGTTAACTTCAACTTCATAGAATGAAAAAAAGGTAAGTAATCTGATTCTTTTGACATAATACAATATTGTTAAAAAACAAGAGTTCATATTTCTCCATTGGATTACTTGAAAGTTAATCATGATCAATTGAAAAGGTTAGTTGAAGATTGCAATAAAATAAAGAACAAGTTAGTATTAATGTTGTCAGGCCCAAAATTCCAAGCAAGAAGCACAACCATTTAAAAAATAACTAACTAATTAATTAATTAATTAATTTCTTTTTCTTTTTTTTGAATTCTTATATTACATACACATGTTACACCTAAGCTAGCACATAGTTAGGTAGTTGGATATACTTATTCCACACACACAAATAAGAGTTACATTTAATAGATGGTATGTGTGACCCTAAGTTAAATTCATTATTTGGAAGTGAACTCTTAATTCAACTATTTATCATAGAGTAATACTTTTATTAGAAATGGGTTTCCTTAACATTATACCTAGGTCTTAGGTAACCCTAAATAAATAATTTTTTTTCCAAATGCCTTAAGATGTAGTTGATTGTTTATTGATTCTAGTTGGCCATGATGTCAGATGATCTATTTCCTTCAACTCTCTAGGATCACATCAAAATTGGTTGAAACGGTGAATCCAATTACCTTTATTTAGGGTTCCACACTGATTGTGTTTTAGAAGAAATGGCATGAAAGATCCTAAGCAACATATGTTCATAGGTTCCATTCTCTGTCATGTGGATGAAATCCTTTCACAGTGTTGATACAATCTAGATTCAATCCTACATAGTGGAATTGTTAACCTTACCCAAATCTTTTGAGTTTCACTTCATTAGATCCATACTCATAATAATAATCACATTAGGTTGTTTTGTTGTCATACCCTTATTACAAAATACTAGGAAAATCCACTAGAGATCCAATATGTGCTTAAGGGACACACTATATAGTTTCTAACATAACTTGATGGACCTAGGTGAAACATTAATCTCTTATGGTTAAATTAATTTTGACATTAAATTCATCTTCTAACATAACCCTATATCAGCTATCAAGATATCTATACTATTATAATATATACCACCTTCTAACCATAACATAAGCACTTTATGAACTTTTTCTTTGATAAAATTTAGTATCTTACATAAGACACTGCACACTACCAACTAGGTTATTGATTGGCCAAGAGTGCAAGAAACCTAATAGGGTTGATCATAAGATTGCACGAAC
>CM053792.1:669174558-669319558 GCA_028749045.1 Cupressus sempervirens | reverse complement strand
AGTAGTTCAGTATTTGCCAAGCTTCATAGTGTCTAATGAGTCATAAAATCTTGTGAAGCAAAGCCAATGTTAACTGAGTGATGAGATGAGTAGTGTTTATCAAGTGTAGGCATGGTAAACATGGAATGCAGTTTTCACCAAGTTACATTGTATCTACCAAGCCACCAATGTACATTGAGTTTGAAACAATGTTGAAGTGATTAGTATGGATCGAGCCTCTACTTCTACTAAGTGCATGATGATGCCGAGTAATGACAGTGGATGTCATGTATCAGAAATTCACCTAGTTAGTTTTTAGAACTCAAGTTTCTACATTTGGTCTGACTCAGTAGTATTTGTGTCAACTTCTGTATTGGCTGACCTTGTAATTATGTGAATTGGGTTGGTATATATGTAATATAATGTATCATACCCAAGAATAGTGATTTTGAGAAGAGTGAATGCAAATGAAATGAAGAGAATGAGAATGTGAATCAGCAGTAGATTTAAGTGTATTGCAAGGTCATTTCAGGAGCAACAAAGTTAGATCTATCACACAAAGGTGATCAGTACTTCAAGGATCTTAATCAACAATTTAGTTGTAAGTCAAATCTATTGTTTCATCCTAATAGGTGAATCAACTTTGAAAACTTTAACAAGGTAGACTTAACACACTTTTCTTTAAATCTCTTTATCAAGTTCATACTTCATTGTATCTTTGTAAAACCTCTAACAAGGTGGACCTAGCAGTCCTAATTGCTCCTAATAGGGAAGATCATTAGAAGTGATTATTGTAAGCCTTAATAGGCCAACTTTATGCTACAGTATTGAAGTTTTTTGGGTATCATCCCCACCCTAGTTTTACTTTCTATTTGGAAGGTTTTTGGGTCACCAAATATTGTGTTCAAAGTGTTTTATGCTTCTAGTTTCTCATGCATGTAGTAGATTAGATCTATTAATGATAATTGGATTCTGTTATTAAGTGCTGAAATTATTTTAAAAAATTGAGGTTACTGATTCGCCCTTCCCCTCTCAATAACATAGCTAGTCCTAAATATTTCCAACAATTGGTATTAGAGCTTTGTGGTTCTTAGGATAAAGTTTGATAGCTTGAGAAAAGATCAAGGACAATTGAGATATTTATACTTGACAAAGCTATTGATAATGAAAAGCTAAATCTAGAGATGGCCATAGCTCAACACAAGAAAGAAAAAGAGAATCTTGCCCAACCCCTAAAAAGAAGGAAGGAACTTGAAAATTAGATGAATGATCACCAATATGTTGAAGAGAAGATTGAATATTTTTTCCCCTCAAGCAGTTCAGATGAATCCAATGATGCAATCAAAGAACTTCGAGAAGGGAATGGTGCCTTGCAAGAAGAGGTAAGAAAATTGAAAAGAGAACAATAAATTTACTCAATAATATTGTGTGAAATCTCAAAATAAAGAAATAAGGCAAAAGAAGACTTGGAGGTAAGGAACAATGAAATTCAAAATCAATCACTTCAATAAGAAGGTCAAATGAAGAAATCATGAGTCAAAGATATAAAAATGAAAGGTTAAGGAATGACTTAAACACTCAAAAGAAAATCAATGAAAGCATGAAAGTTGATCTAAATTCTAAAAAGGAACTCAATGAGAGAATAATGAAATTCATAACAGACATGGATAAATTTAATCAGCAAAATGAGAAAATATTTATAGGCAAAATGGTAAAGTAGGACTTGGATACAAAGAAGAAGGAGAATCCTCTATGTTGATGTTTGAAAATGTTATTGATTTCCAATTACCCCGATGAGAACAAGACACATCTAGGGATAGCTAACTCCCATTTTCAACATGTCATTTTAGACATCGAGCCAACTCTAAGGCTTTGACCCTTTTTCTACTTTAGGCTCTGCAAAACCTAGGTAGGTGGACCTCATATTCAATCAATATGGTACTAGAGCAAAAAAATATTTGTGAATCTATTAATAGCAGATTTATCCCTTATATCTCCTAATATCTCATGAAATGGCATAGATTTGTATTAGATAAATGAAAAATAATGAAGTTCATAAGTTAAGTGAGGGCATCACATTTAGGTTCTTCAACATGAATGGGAAATACAATTGATTAATGATGTTTAATTCAAAAAACTTTAGATATGTAGCAGTAAGACCTAATGATCCTGTAACTGATCAGTGCCTTAACCATTGGGCAATTCCATGAATCAAACACATAGATATGGATACTTGAGACATATTTATATCTTTAGATATTTGATCATTCCATTCACCTTATGAACAAACATCCATGTTCAATTTAAATCCCATTCTTACATGATATCCCCATCACTAAACTTGTAACCCTATTGATTTCCCTGAAGCATTTGCATAACCCCTTGAGTTATAAGCAACAATGAAATAAAAAAATCTTAAGGGACTGCAACTAAAACCTAGGCACTTTGTTCAAAGATCATTAAACACTGAAGATTATTGATAAAGGAGACAAGATTCAAGATGAAACTCAACCTATTGTTCTTTGTATTAATTTTGTTGAAACAATACATTCATATGCATGAAATGAAAATACAAAATACCTAATAGATCTAAACTTATACGATAATCTACACTACTATTATTAATATAAGAGAATTATGCTTAAGAATGGTGTCTTAGTATTGAGAATACATCAAGACTAGAACCAAAACCTGGTCTTAGAACCATGAGCAATTTTTCTCCAACAAATTGGAACCTATACAATAAGAAAGAATGAGAATCATATAGGAGGAGGTGAATTCCTAGATCTACTATTTAACTGACATGTGTTGACTTGAAATTCCCCCTCTTTACCATGAAAATACTTTCTCTAATCTCTCTCTTCAATGGGTGAATCAAATCCTTGATCATTTTACCTCTTAAAGGCATCAAATATCTCAAAAACTTGATGAGAATGGTAACTAATTTCTATATGAAAGTGAACTCAAAGTAAAAGTGAAAAATCAGTTGAATAAGACCTTTAGAAACCAAGAAACCTCTTAAAATTAGTTAGCTTCAAACTCACACCTCAACAAGCCTTTATATCTATTTTCTAACCAATTCTGATGATCAATAATGAAATTTGACTGATCTACTGAGAATTCCTTGAGAATAAAAAATTGGCTTATAAGATGAATTAGTGAGCACCTGTGCAAAAATTAACCTCAAAATTGGAAAATTCAGACCGTTTTGGTTTTAGTGGTGTATTGGAGCACCTATTTTGAGCAAAAATTGCCCCTGTTATGCCTCTCTGAAGTTCAAGCCTCTGTTCATGGCTAAAACACTTTAAAAAAAGAAAAAATCTATCCTTTTTCAATAGTCAAAACTATAGAATAATCTCTAGTTTCATTTAAACTCTGACCTACACGTGATTTTTGAGGAAAAACATTTAAAATTTAATTTTTGAAAACTTTTGATTTTTCCTCCACCTTTTCACCTGAGTCAAACTTGGTTTGACCATCCTTGCTACATGTAATGCTTTGACTGGTTCCCTTTTTGCACAATCATCAAACTCCCAACTAGGTGCCACATATTAGCATTTCATTGGTCTTTAAGTTTTGCCATGTTATCACACAACCTCAATGCCATGTCATATTCACTATATTATCTAGCATGCAACTTTTCCTTAGCAACATAGTGAATACTCTTAGATCTGCCATGTGGCATGATCTAGTGCCATCTAATCATGATCTGCCACATCAACATTTTATCCATAGTCTACCTGCCATACTTGGAATTTATGCCATGTGGCACCTTGGGATTGGTTTGATGATTGCCACATGATCTCCTCCTTATTGCACACAATCTCTAGTTTCCAATTGTCACTCACTAGTTTGTGCTCTATATCCAGGCGAGACGCACATGCTCATCTTACCTTCACCAAATTTTTGAGTTTTTTGGTGATTCGTTATGTTGCTACTAGAAAACCTTAGATTTTTCAGCTAGTGACATGGAAAATTGCCAAATTTTGGAATTTTCTGGTGGCAACCTCAATTTGTGTGCTTATTAAAATTATGACTAGGTGCCTCACCAGCTATCTTCCACATCTGGTGCACAAGGGGCCCACCTCTTTCTTCGCTACTTTTAAAAAGTGTGTCTCTTAAGACATGTAAAATACCCATCGCTATTGTATTTAAGAAATAAAAGCTCCTGTCCACAATGAATGTGGAACATATGCATTTGACTGTATTTTCTCCTTCTTTGCGCAGGGGTTGCATAACAACTATTCAAATGTACCTTTTGTATAGGAGAAATGTCAATTTTCTGTAGAGTAACACTTGATGTGGGCCTGGGTGATCCAACCATTGGCAGATGAAGTCCAGTTTCTTGAGATCTTCCATGTAGGCCATCATGGCCTTCCTTGTGATCATCAAGCCACTTTCAACCAGCCAATTAGAAACTTCTACTATGGCTCTTGGGTAGATTCCCAATGTTTAGACCACAATTCTTCTTCATCCTATTCCCATTCTAAGATGGTGTTTTTCCAGATTGAAAAAATGTTTCATAAAGCACCATGTCCTTCACTTTGGATTGTATAGAGCCTCTAGATCTATGTAACTCCTCTAACTTGTCAAGTTTAGAGTTCTAGGTGTAGCTGGTGCTCCTTGGAATTCTAGTGCTCAGAGTGGGAGGGGAACTACACCTGTGAGTGGGTAGAGGTGATGGATGCTTTCTTTTCCTACTGTGGTGGCTCCTCCCCTTTTACACCTGCATGGAGCCTATTATTTTAAATTTGTGGGCTTCCTTGTTTATTAGTGCATTCCTCTCAAAAGGTGAACTCCTCTTTAAAATGCCATAGCTTCTTGCAATCTATGTGGGGCTCCTTTTTCTATTTTCTCTAGTTTCTTTTGAGATGCCTCTTAGCTACTGTTTGCTATCTCTTTTTTCTTCACCTTGCTATGTGTGTATGACATTCTCTCCACCTCTTACTTAGTGTGTTCAACATTCTTCATTTGTTGCGGTTGTGTGGATCTATACTTCCAAGTTGCTCCTATTGGCATTTTTTAATAACACCATACTTATCATTTCTTTTTAAAAAAAAATTAAGCATCTTCTCCTTTGTGCTACACCCCTGCTCTGAAAGCTTCCTCTCTTAATACCTGGGTCCACACATGGGCAGATTCATACTACATTTTACTGGCGGCTACATCTTTTTCTCTATCTGTCAATGTCTTCTTCATTGTTTGGCATCAAAATAGAAAATTTCATGGCCTCTTTTTGTGGGTGCTTTCTCCATAGGGAAGGCTAGGCCATGTAATAAGCCTATAAATGTAGCTAATTTATGGTAATGAAATCCCCCAAGCTATTATAGCTAAGATGCAAAGCTAGGCTGCTTGCTTCAGTAGCCATGTGCGTGACTAAGAGAAAGCTATCAAGGTTGATTCACTGAGGCAAGTAGTCTAGCACTCAAGGAAGGAGGATCACATGTCCATATTCAATTAGACTCACATTGAGAGCAATAACATTGGGGTTGTCTAGGACTGGGGCTTTGTCTAGATACTAAAATTTATCTTCTTCACTCTTTTCAAAATAGAAAAGCACCTCTTCCTCTACATGTAACTTTATGGTATGGTATGCCTAGCTCCTTGCTCCTTGCTCCTTGCTCCTTGCTGATACTCTTTAAATGGGTACTTAATCAACATACCAAACTGAGTATCCAGTCACCCACATGATTCCAAATGTAAAACTTCAACCTTTCAAAACTCTTAGCATTTGAGCAAAGGAAATCACCAAACTCTTCTCCACAAAATGGCAATTATTAGCTCCAAACTTGAATCATTAGGCAATGTTGCTTCTAGAGTCTCTTTTAAAAAAACAATCTAGCATATCAAGTTTATATTATCTCCTTTGAATCATTCAGTTCAAAGGTTTCTACCATTGTGGATATGTTTTACTCGTATTAGTTCACTTTGATCTCTCATTGTCAACAAATAAGGCCCTGCAAGAATTTTTCCCTCCGGTTATAACTAGTTATTATAGCCATTATTCAACACCATTTAGTGTTCAAGCCAATAGATATTACCAACATCAATCTACAACCATAACTTTTCATCCAAACAAAGAAACGGGTGCATTGAATCTTTAAGTACCATCTCATTTTAACCAATAAGGCTAGATTCATCAATAGAAAGTGAGTGCCCTTTGATAAGGAATCCATCTATAGGAATCTGGTCTCCAATATTCTAGGATACAAAATCTCCCACAACTAGATCAAATATTTGAACCTTGAACATAGAATAAGACAACCATTATAATCCTTCTATTGAAGTTTTAAAGCCCAATGTCTTTATTAGTTTGATACTAGTCGGGCCCCAAAGCGGGTCTGACTAAAACAATTTTGTTTCCAAGCAACTGAGTTGCAAAAATGATGTAATGAACATCTTAATTGATGGAAATTAAATTTGATCACTAACTAATCATTTAAAACTCATTTCACACAAGTTCTATACAAACAATGATTTTCTAATAATAGTGCCTGTTGCTTGGCTTTAAACATTGATCCAAACCTCTAACTGGGCTTTGAAATCAAACATACTGAGTCTTTGTTGCACACACTTTTACCCTGTCAAAACTCATCTCATGAGGAATTTGGGGTCAAAAGATATTGATCGTCAAAGTTGTCCTTTCATAATTACATGCAAGTAAACACATCAAAAAATAGTAAATCACATTTAGATTTGGCTTTGAAAACTAAGCAAATGAGAACTTGGGGAAACAAAAACTAGGATTTTTGTTCATTTTCATGAGGAGAGTATAATTTTATGATTTGGGCTTATGATGAATCATAGGGTACATATGGTGAGCGGTCAAAGTAGGCTAAAAATTTGTAGATTGAAACAATGGCAAAAAAATGATTTTTGCAAATAGAATTGACCTGGAAAAGTGCAGAGACGAATTTGTCAAGACCTTAAAATTGGCACAATTGAATTATTTTTAGAGTACAACATAGTGGTACAATCCATTTGATCTCACGTATCATATATTTCAAGATATAACATCATGAATAGGGGTACTAACAAATCTACAAACACTGACACCAGTAAAAAGCTAGAAATTGCATTTAGAATCACATTCGAAAGCATATCAAACAGATTCGTCATAAGCTCAAACTTGAAAAATAACATATATTTGACCTCTAAAATGCAATGCATAAGGAATTTCATCATTTGGGTCAACTGGGTCAAAGTTATAAAAAGTCAAACAGGGCTTCCCAAAGTTCAAAATGATTCATATCAGCATGACATTAATAAATAACCAACTTTGAGGGATTCAAAACCTAATCAAACAGACTCAAAATGAACTCAAAATCTAAAAAGTAGGCTCTGAGGTATAGACACTAGACACTCCCAAAGTGGCGAGTCATGAAACATTTCTGGGTGTGAGATTTTTGCTTGCAAACACAACCTCCTGTCACTATTTGACACTTAGGTGAAAATGCAGATTTTACAATTGCTTAAAACATGGCTTCACTAAATAGCTCAGAATGTCAATTTAACTTCATGAAATACATGGATGCACTAAATGGAAGGTGTTAGAAACATTAAACACCTCACAAGCCTCATATGGATAGCCGAGTACACATGCATTTAAAAACATTTATAGGGCTTAGTTTTCTCAACGGTGCTCAAAATCAGGGCTACAATTTTGAGCACCAACAGTGGTTCTATCTGGGGATGCATGCCCTTTGTGAGGATGGAAAGAATTTAGATCTTTGGGAGAAGTAGACCACACACCTGACAACAAAATTTCTCATGCATAGCTTTCTTGAAAACAAGAAATCTACTCTTACTATGTACAAATGATGGCCTTGGGCCACTAGAAAGTCTTCAAAACTCCTTACCTCTGTCATACACCTAATTCTCATTGACATTTTCTTGAGGTAAACTAAATTTATCTTTCTCATCAATTCCACCAAGTAGATTAACATCTTGAAACAAAATACTTGGTAAAACTGAATTCACACATTCATTTTCATAGTGCATGTACAAATCAGCATTAAAATCTTCATTTTGCTCACTATGAAAATATGAATCAACATGATCATAACTACTAATATCAAACTGAAATTGATCATCACTAACTCATGGAAACCTTCAACCAAAAATACAAAAGCTTGGTATTCTACTTCATTCAATGAGTTACATGAATCAAATGGTAACTCACCTTATGCATCCAGATATTAAGAAAATGTAAAATCTGATTTTTCCTCATTTGTCATATCAATACTCCATAAATCAGACTAAACATTTGCTACAATCTCTTCACATTCAAACAATTGATTAGATACCAAATCACAAGAATCACCATGAAATTGCCTTAGAATATGTTGATCTATGCCAATTTTTTCCTCAAATAACTCATTAGAATGAACTAATTCATTACTATTTATTTCCTCATCACATGAGCAATCTAAATGTATCTCATCCTTGTGAAAATAAGAAAACCATGAATCGACAATAGACCTTATCCCTATACCTTTCTTTTCAACATGGAAGTCATCATGTGTATTAATGTATGAACTACCATCACGTACACCTCCGAAACTTGACATAGCATATTCTAAAACTATATCTTCTCCAACATCAAATTTAGGGGAAATGACTTCATCATATGAAAATGCAAAACATGGACAAACACAAGCATCCTTAGATAGATTAGCACACCTTTCAAAATCATGAGCCAAAAAATTAGAAATCTCATCAACAGTTAACTAGACTTCACTACTAATTTATTTTCCTTGGCTATGATCATTATCTGGATAGCTTGACACATTTGGAATAGTAGACTTGTAAGTAATACATCATGAAAAATTATGATCATCCCATGCATCTTCTTCTTTAGATAATACCTCAACAATCGACATTGTAACACATTCATATTCATCACTAGAAGGAAGACTATTACTGTTGTTACATTTTCCTCTTCTTTATACTCATCATCATAAAAAGATAATTCCACATTATGCATGTCATTAAATTTCTGATCTCTATCCAGTGATTCATAAAACTAAGACTCTTCATATTCCATATCACTTTCAACAGACTCATTGTACTCGTTAACATTAGACTCATTAGAATTCAAAGCACTTTCAATCTCCATGACAAAATCTTGCATCTCACAAATCTTATCTAATCTTGACTTTTTTTACCAATCAATTGAATGTGGCATAAAAAGCTCTATGAGTACCACTGGCCATGAAGACTCCTCGAGTCTAAAAAACTCGTCAAGATTCATAACTATTGATTTAAACTTCATGTAAATTTGAAATCTACTAAGACCCTTAATATCATGAATTGTATTTCTTATCATTATGACAGTCTTATTATGAATCTTTCTTTTCAACCTAGAAATATTCACACGAAGTCTTTCAAGAGTTGGTACATCATTTTCAAACCTAAACTCAAGATCCATCTCTTGAAATTTTAAAACTCCTATCTTTGTTTTCTTAGTGCTAAAACCACTAGATGGAGGCAACCATTTTGTTCATTTAACTTTCATGAAAGACACATACATGAAAATTGAAAATACCTTTATATGTTACTATTTGAAACCTCTGACCTACTAATTGGCATAGGTTCTAATATGAAATTCTTCACACCATAGATAAAATGCTTGTAGAGCCACTACCTCCTTGAAGAGGAAAATGAAATCACAACCATGATTCAACCTTTGAAATCAACTACCCCAGTAGATACAAACAACCACATAAATTTTCAATCAAGAACTGATACTTCCTCTTTCCAAAAATACTAAATCTACCCAAAAATACTGAAAGCGATTAATATTACAATAAACCATGCACTAGTACAAAGACTTAGATTAGAGTCACCACTCATACTTAGTGAGAAAATATTGAAAACAATTTTACCACTTGTTCATTTTGAACTGGACTTTCAAAATGGAAAAACTTGTAGATGCACTAACACCTTGGAAAGAGGATACACATTATAAATCAAATCTTAAGTTTGAACCTTTTGCAATAGCACTTGCAAAGTTTGAACTGACTAAATATAGACTATAGTAGTCATAAAACACAATTTAAAACCAAGTCTCACAACATACTACTGTAAAGGATAAAAACTTACTAGGGTGCATGAATATTTAGCAGAGAGATGGTTGTAGCAAACTTTTCACATGCCTTTCTTTCAATTGTATTGAATTTCTCTTTCAGATTCAATACTTCCCCAGTAGATAATTTCTCTCCCTACCAATTTTCATACTCCACCATATTCTTTTCAAAATCCAAATTCAAGAATATGAAAACTTATAAAACAAACTCTCCTATGTATAGTGCTGATCACCAAATTGAGAATACCTCTAAATAATATTATTTTCATGAAGGAACATCTCACGAAAAATAGAAATACTTGAACTATGGTGGTTGCAAACAACTTCGATGCTAGAAACAACAACAGATCTAGATTTATTCTACAATTTAGTATCTCTTTGCAACTGAACACCACATAGTTTCTTCAACTATTGTCAAGAACCATAGATAAAATCTTTCAAAATTCTTTCCAACTACTGTATTTTTCAATCATACCATGAATCTCAAAATGCACTAGTTCAGAGATTTGACTTTGAGTTGCCACTCAGTTAGTGAGAAAGAATACATCAGCTTGCACAAAATTACAAGCCAATCCAAAATTTATAACAAGTATGTGAAAATACTGATCAACAAGGTGGAATGCCAAATACTTGACAAGTTGAAGTAAACAATATAACTCTGTGATCTGACAATAATCTTGGTAAAATGCCAAGTGACTTTGATACTACAATTTATTCAATTTAGTCAAACTACTGATGTCAATGAACAAGGATACTGGGGAACATGAAACTAAAAAAAGGAAAATAAGGAACACATCTTGCTCTAGATTTGCTATATCCAATCTGTTTGATGCTAGAGATTTTGATTCTCTCTATATGCAATTCCCCAATAGACTTCCATTTTGTTGGTGTTTGAAAATGTTACTGGTTTCCAATTACCCCAATGAGAAGAAGACACATCTAGTAGCAACTAACTCCAATTTTCAACATGTCATTTCAGACATCGAGCCAACTATAAGGCTTTGACCCTTCTTCTACTCTAGGCTCTACAAAACCTAGGTGGGTGGACCTCAAATTCAATCGATATGGTACTAATGCAAAAACAATTCATGAATCTATTAATATCAGATTTATCCCTTATATCTCCTAATATCTCATGAAATGGCATAGACTTGCAGTAGCTAAATGCAAAATAATGAAGTTCATAAGCTGAGTGAGGGCATCACATTTAGGTTCTTCAACATGAAAGGGAAATACAATTGATTAATGATGTTGAATTCAACAAAACCTCATATATGCAATAGTAAGACCTAATGAGCCTGTAACTAATCAGTGCCTTAACCATTGGTCAATTCCATGAACTAAACACATGCATATGGATACCTGAGACATATTTGTATCTTTAGATATTTGATCTATTCATTCACCTTATGAAAAAACATCCATGTTCAATTTAAATCCCATTCTTACATGATATCCCCATCAGTAAACTTGCAACCCTATTGATTTCCTTGAAGCATTTACATAACCTCTTGAGTTATAAGCAACAATGAAATAACACATCCTTAAGGGATTGCAACTATGACCTAGGCTCTTTCTTCAAAGATCATAAAATGATGAAGATTAGTGATAAAGGAGACAAGATTCTAGATGAAACTCAACCTGCTATTCTTTGTATTAATTTCCTTGAAACAATACATTCATATGCATGAAATGAAAACACAAAACACCTAATAGATTTGAACTTATGCTATAATCTTCACTACTATTGTTCATATAAGAGAATTATGTTGAATAATGGTGTCTTAGTATTGGGAATACATCAAGACTAGAACCAAAACCTGGTATAACAACCATGAGCAATTTTTCTCCAACAAGCTAGAACCTATACAATGAGAAAGAATGAGAATCATATAGGAGGAGGTGAATTCTTGGATCTTCTCTGTAACTGACATGTGTCCACTTCAAATTCCCTCTCTTTACCATGAAAAGACTCTCTCTAATCTCTCTCTTCAATGGGTGAATCAAATGCTTAATCATTTTACCTCTCAAAGGCATCAAATATCTCAAAAACTTGATGAGAATCGTAGTTGATTTTGATATCAAAGTGAACTCAAAGTAAAAGTGAAAAATAAGTTGAATAAGACCTTTAGAAACCAAGAAACCTCTTAAAATTGGTTTTCTTCACATTCACACCTCAACAAGCCTTTATGTCTATTTTCTAACCAATTCTAATGATCAATAATGAAATCTAACTAATCTATTGAGAATGCCCTGAGAATCACAAATTGGCTTATAACATGAACTAGTGAGCACTTGTGCAAAAACTAACCTCAAAATCAAAAAATTCAGATCATTCCAGTTCTAGTGGTATATTGGAGCATCCATTTTGGGAAAAAATTGCCCCTGTTATGCCTATGTAAAGTTCAGGCCTCCGTTCATGGCTAAAACACTTCTAAAAAAGCAAAAAATTATCCTTTTTCAATAGTCAAAACTTTAGAATAATCTCCAGTTTTATTTAAACTCTGACCTGCACTTAAATTTTTGAGGAAAAAGATTTAAAATTTGATTTTTGAAAACTTTTGATTTTTCCTCCACCTTTTTACTTGGGTCAAACTTGGTTTGACCATCCTTGACGCATGTTGCACTCTGATTGGTTCCCTTTTTGCATAGTCATCAGACCCTCAACTGGGTCTCACATGTCAACATTTCATTGGTCTTTTAGTTTTTCTATGTCATCACACCACCTCGACACCATGTCATATTCACTATGTCGCTATATTAATTGGCATGCAACTTTGCCTTAGCAACATAGAGAATACCCTCAGATATGCCACATGGCACGATCTGGTGTCATCTGATCATGATCCGGCAAGTTAGCATTTTATCCACACTCTACTCGCCATCCTTGGAATTTCTACCAGATGGCACCTTACAATTGTCTGATGATCGCCACATCATCTCTTTCTTACTGCACACACTCTATAGTTGCCACTTGTCACATACTGGTTTGTGCTCTATATCTAGGTGGGACCCACATGCTCATCTTACCTTTGCTAGATTTTTGAACTTTCTGGTGATTCACTATGTCGCTACCAGAAAACCTTGGACTTTTCGACTAGCGACATGGCAAATTGATGGATTTTAGACATTTTTGGTGGCAACCACAATTTGTGTGCTTGTTAAAATTATGACTAGGCTCCTCATTAGATGTCTTCCATGTTTGATGTGCAAGGGACCCACCTTTTTCTTCATTGCCTTTAAAAACCATGTCTCTTAAGACATGTCAAATGCCCAGTGCTATTGTATTTAAGAAATAAAAACTTCCCCCCACAATGAATGTGGGACATATGCATTTGACTGTATTTTCTCCTTCTTTGCACAAGTGTTGCATAACAATATTCAAATGTACCTTTTGTATAGGAGAAATGTCAACTCTCTAGAGAGTAGCACTTGATGTGGACCTGGGCAATCCAACCATTGGCAAATGAATTCTAGTTTCTTAAGATCTTCCATGTTGGCCATCATGGCCTTCCTTGTGATTGTCAAGCCACATTTGGCTAGTCGATCCAAAACTTTCACTACGGCTCCTAGGAAAATTCCCAGTGTTTAGACCATAATTCTTCTTCATCCCATTCCTATTTTGCGATGGCATTTTGCCAGATTGAAAAAATGTTTGATAAAACACCATGTCATTCACTTTGGATTGTATGGAGCCTCTAGATCTATGTAACTCCTCCAACTTGTCAAGTTTAGAGCTCCAGGTATAACTGGTGCTTCTTAGAATTCTAGTGCTCAGAATGGGAGGGGAACTACACTTGCGGGCAGGTAGAGGTGATGGGTGCTTTCTTTTCCTGCTCTTCTGGCTCCTCCCCTTTTACACCTATGTAGAGCCCCCTATTTTAAATGCATGGGCTTTCTTTTTTATTGGCACATTCCTCTCAAAAGGTGAACTCCTCTTTAAAATGTTATGGATTCTTGCAATCTACGTGGGGCTCATTTTTCTATTTGCGCTAATTTCTTTTGAGATGCCTCTTAGCCATTGGTTGTTGCCTCTTTTGTCTTCACCTTGCTATGCATGCATGGCATTCTCCCCGCCTCTTTCTTAGCATGTTCATCATTCTTTATTTGTTGTGGTTGCATGGATCTCTACTTCCAAACTGCTCCTATTGGCATTTTTTAATAACACCATACTCACCATTTTTTTATAAACAAAAACTTAAGCATGTTCCCCTTTGTGCTATGCCCCTGCTCTAAAAGCCTCCTCTCTTAATACATGGGTCTCTACATGGGCATATTCATACTACATTTGACTGGAGGCTACATCTTTTTCTCTATCTATCGACATCTTTTTCATTATTTGGCATCAAAATAGTAGATTTCACGGCCTCTTTTTGTGGGTGCTTTCTCCATAGGGAAGGTAGGGCCATGTAATAGGACTAGAAATGTAGGTGACTTATGGTAATGAAAGCCCCTAAGCTATTATAGCTAAGACATAAAGCTAAGCTACTTGCCTTAGCAGCCATCTACATGACTAAGAGAAAGCTATCAAGGTTGATGCATTGAGGCAAGCAGTCCAACACTTGAGGAATGAGGAGCACATGTCCATATTTAATTGGACTTACATTGAGAGCAATAACATTAGGGTTTTTCAAGACTAGGGCTTTTTCTAGATACTAAACTTTATCTTCTTCACTCTCTTCAAAATGGAAAAGTACCTCTTCCTCTACATGTAACTATATGGTATGGTATGCCTAGCTCCTTGCTCATTGCTGATACTCTTCAAACAGGTATTTAATCAACATACCAAACTGAGTACCCAGTCACCCACATGATTCCAAATGTAAAACTTCAACCTTTCAAAACTCTTAGCATTTGAGCAAAGGAAATCACCAAACTTAGCTCCACAAAATGGTAATTATTAGCTCCAAACTTGAGTCATTAGGCATTGTTGCTTTTAGAGTCTCTTTTAAAACCACAATCTAGCATATCAAGTTTATATTATCTCCTCTAAATCATTCAGTTCAAAGCTTACTACCATTGTGGTTATGTTTTAGTCATATTAGTTCACTTTGATCTCTCATTGTTAGAAAATAAGGCCCTGCAAAGAATTTTCCACTCTTGCTATAACTAGTTATTGCAGCCATTATTTGACACCATTCAATGTTCAAGCCAACACCTATTACCAACATTAATATACAACCATCTACAAATTTGCATCCAAACAAAGAAATGGGTGCATTGAATCTTTAAGTACCATCTCATTTTCACTAATAAGGCTAGATTCATCACTAGAAAGTGAGTGCCCTTTGATAAGGAATCCATCTGTAGGAATTCGGTCTCCAGCATTCTAGGATACAACATCTCCCACAACTAGATCAAATATTTGAACCTTGATTGTCAGAGCCAAAACATAGAATAAGACAACAATTATAATCCTTCTATTGAAGTTTTAAAACCTCAATGTTTTAATTAGTCTGATACTAGTCAGGCCCCAAAGCAAGTCCGACTAAAAAATTTTTGTTTCCAAGCAATTGAGCTACAAAATTTACTTACTGAACATATCTAATTGACTGAAATTAAATTTGATCATTGACTGATCATTTTAAACTCATTTCACACCTATTCTGTGCAAACAATGATTTTCTAATGATAGGGCATGTTGCTTGGCTTTAAAAACGTATCCAAACCTCTAACCAAGCTCTAAAATCAAACATATTGAGTCCTTTTTCCACACACTTTTACCCAATTGAAACTCATCTCATGAAAATTTTGGGGTCAAAAGATATTGACTGTCAAAGTTTCCCTTTTAGAATTACCTGCAAGTAAATACATTAGAAAATAGGAAATCACATTCAGATTTGGCTTTGAAAACTGGGCAAACAAGCACTTGGGGAAACAAAAAATGGGATGGTTCATTTTCACAAGGAGATTATAATTCTATGATTTAGGCTCATGATGAATCACAGGGTTCATATGGTGAGTAGTCAAAGTAGGCTACTCAATTTGCAGATTGAAAAAATGGTAGAAAAATGATTTTTGCAAATGGAATTGACCTAGAAAAGTGTGCAGATAGATTCATCAAGACCTTAAAATTGGCACATTTGAAGTATTTTTAGAGTAAAACATAATGGTACAATCTATTTGATCTCACCTATCATGGATTTCAAGATATAACATCATGAATTGGGGTACTAACAAATTTGCAAATGTTGACACTAGTAAAAAGCTAAAAATTGCATTCAAAAACATATCAAATAGATTTTTCATAAGATCTAACTTGAAACATAACATGTCTCTGACCTCTAAAACACAATGCAAAAGGAATTTCATCATTTGGGTCAACTAGAACAAAGTTGTAACAAGTCAAATAGGGCTTCCCAGAATTCAAAATGATTCATATTAGCATGACATTAATAAATGACCAACTTTGAGGGATTCAAAACCTAATCAAACAAACTCAAAATGACTCAAAATCTAAAATATAGGCTCTTAGGTATGGACTCTAGACACTCCCAAAGTGGAAAACACAACCTCCTATCATTGTTTGACACTTAGGTGAAAATCCAAATTTGACAATTGCTTAAAATAGGGCTTCACTAAATAGCTCAGAATGTCAATTTAACTTCATGAAACACATGGACACACTAAATGGAATGTGTTAGAAACATTAAGCACCTCACGAGCCTCAAATGGATAGTTAGGTACACATGCATTTAAAAGTTTTCATAGGGCTTAGTTTTCTCAATGGTGCTCAAAATCAAGGCTACAATTTTGAGCGCCAACACTCTAAACAAGATACTCAAAGAAATCAAAGACCTACTTGCAATTACTATGGTAAGATATGTCATAAATCAAACAAATGTTGGAGTAATGGAAAGGAAAAATTCAATGGAAAATTCTTGAATTGCAGTCAACATGGTCACAAAGTTAATGAATGCAAGGAGAAACCAAATTTTGAAGGCAAGTGTCACAAATGCAAGAAAAAAGGTCACAAGGCATATGAATGTAGATCTAAACTATTCAATCTAGTCGAACAATTTTTAAAGGAAATATTTGGTTGGGACTACAACACTTGGTGTAGATGTCATTACTATGGAGAATATGGACACATTGGTATGAATTGTGTTAGACATCACATGACAAGAAAGGATACCTACCATAAGATGTTACTCATGTACTGAACTTGGTCATATAGCTAAGAATTACATAGATATAGGTAGAGTTTATGATGAAAAGAAGACAAAAGCTAATAACATCAGGAAGCAAATGAGATAGCAGTGGATTCCTAAATCTACCAAGCAAGCTAGTTGAAGTGATGATAGTCATGTCACTCAAGAAGTGGGTGACTCCACCATTTCCAATTAAGTTCTTAAGAAAGAACTGGAACTATATTTTCAAGGTCACATCTAAAAAAATTCCAAAATTGGAAAGAAAGAAAAGATCCAAATCAATATTCTAGCTAGATACAAGGGGATCACAAAATAATAATATCAATTATTAGTGAGTAAGGTTGGGTCTTATTGAGCCAAGTCGGGAGAAACAAGATTATGATTGGTTGTCGAGTTACAAGCTTCTACCAAATGATCTATATAGAAAGTGGATAATAGGCTATCATGCACTCTGTCATTATGGCTCTCATGGTATCAAGCATTAATGGGAATTTTTTCATCAAAAGGTAGGAAATTGATTTCATTTCAACCATGAATTTAGTATATTGTAAACAATGTAATTTAAGCATCCCAACAATCTTGAGTAGAATTTGTAGAAAAAGTTTTCAAAGATTTCTCTTAGCTTACTAAGTTGTCATGGCATCTAGCAATAGAAAAATGGTGAAGAAAGGATCTAAAATGTTGGTGTGAGGTGTTGAGTGGAAAGCTCCAAATTTCAAATTGGTGCCAGCGATCGCAAAAACCCTTGACCTGAATGGAGCTCAATCATAGATACCACCCAAGGTACTTCTTATGAATGACATTAGAACTCATTTCAATGGTGTAGTTCAAGAGATAGGAACCCTTGAAATGGATAATGCCCCAAGTGAACTCTGTTGGATGGAATTCTTAAACCTGAGCATAAACACTTGGAAGAGAAAGGCTTAACCCATATACCTCACTTGCCTCAAAACTTTCAGATTAAATGGATTAGGTATATCTTAAGCCAGATTCATAATGGTCAATTGTGGTTAGAGAAGCCATTTTTAATTACAAATAAAATGATTCATCATATTACTGGTCTCACGATGCTTACCAAAGCTAAAGTCACCAAAACTCTAGGTTGGGATAAGTTATAGAAGCAAACCCTAGCCAAATGGGATAGAAGAGGAATGAAAATTAATAGTGTATCTGATGCAGAACTCAAATTTGGCATCCATGTGATAGCACATAAGATTTACAGCTCAAGTCGACTCAATAATGTGTTGTGTCAAGTAGTTGACTTAGCTCATAAAGTTGTTAAGAAGAATTTGTCATATGACCTAGTAGATTTGATGTTAAAATAGTTGAACAGGAATATGGAAAGCATAAGGACCTCAAAGAATAACCCATGCAAGTTTGGTTCACTATTGACATGTTTTTTTTTCTATTTTCAAAAGTTTCTCCACTCTAAAGGCATATTTGTATGGAGAAAAAACACACCAATCTTATATCAGATCAATGAGTTTATAATTGAAATGGGTGACAATTTTTGATAGTATCATGGATAATTATTTTGAATCCTTCAAAGAAAAGATGAATAATAGGTTTAGGATACCACAGAAGTTGATTGAAGACTATAAGGATGATGTTTGTTTTATGGTTGATAGTGACAAAGTATACATTCAGGCAGTAAGGCCTAGAATAGTGTGGGTAAAACCTCTTCCATATGAGGTTAATATTTATGAGGCAAAAGAAATAATTGAATCCCTGGTAAATGAGCCTATAGATCCAAGGGAGCCTCTCTTTGGAACCTATGATGAAGCTAAAGAAAGAATAGAACTTGAGATTAAGCTTCCACTGGTGGTAAACAAAGGAAAGAGGAGGATAGAAAAATTGAAAACAAAAAGTTCTCTTCTTACACTTACTGAAAGAAAAGGTTAACATGAGGAGAAATTTGAGAATGAAGAGGAATATTAAAAGGAAGAAAAGACTATAAGGAAGAAAGGCAAGGTGAATATCACCAAGCCACTCAAGCCCTCCATTGTAATATTCTCAAGAAGATCCAAGAAGAAAGGTGGCAATGAAGTTGTGTTTAGTAAGCCCCCTCTCACCTTCTATGAAATATTGAAACAAATGGAAGAAGGTGTAGGTATAACCAATTTCAAAGCATTAAAGTATGAAACTATAACAGAGGTTGAGAAGGTGTAGATTGAGGAGTTGGTACTAACCAAGATGGGAAAATGGAAGTATTCCCCTAATCAGATAGCTAATCAAATTTCTAATGAGATATTAGAAAGATTAAGGCCAAGATGGGAATTAGCCATGCAATCAACAAAAGACATCTATGAAAAAAATTTGAGATAGTTGTTTTCAAGCATTACCAATGTTGAGGTAAAAGATGCTATGATGAAAAGTGAGGACAAGATGACTATTAGATTTCATACTTGTTTAATTTTGGTAAAAGACATAGAGCATGTAGTCAAGGATGCAACAAGTATGTGGAAGATTATTTATCATCTGCACAAAACAATTGAAAATCCTATTGAGATCAAAGATGATGATGATGATAGTGACAAGGATGAAGAAAATGATGAAGAAAATACTCATTTTGTCACCATTGATTCTGAAGATTATCAAGAGTTGATGAAGGATGATGAAGAAGAAAAAGAGGAAGAAGCTGAAGAGGAAGCCAAGCAAGAAGATGAAGAAGAGAGTGATCTAGTTAAGATAGCAGTAGCTATCATAGCCTCCCTTCCTCACTCTCTAGTGAAAATAGCAATATCATCAAGCATGGAGATAGCTTCAGCAACTTTGATTGTGACAACCATTAATACATCAAATGTCCAATTACTCCCTGCTACCTCTTAGTTCAACACATCACAAATAGAAGTGTCTACTACTTCATCCATCGAGCTATAGAATCCTTTAGTCACCAAGCCAGCTTCAGCAATGGATATAGAGTGTTCCACAATTTTGACTTCTTTAGTAGTAAGTAAAGTTTTGGATACTTTAGTTGTGCATGCTTCAGTAAGTACTTCAATTGTATGTGCTTCTATCATACTTCACCTATAAATACTTCAATTTTGGGAAGTTTGGAAAATACACCAATTTTAAATTCTTTAAGTACTCTAGTAAGTATTTCATTAGTAGGAACTATACAAGTTTTCACCGCTAGCCCTATTGTTTCTACTATTATTTCTATTCCAAAATCTAAAGCATTAATGTCAAAAGTTGGACCAAAGATTCAACCAAGATTTTTGATCAGTGGAAAGGAAATAGAGGAAGATATAGATTTGGATAATGATATTGAAATTCCCAAATTGGATTTTGACAATACTACTATAGAAAAAATGAGATTAGTAAGACAACTTCTTGAACAGGAAGCCAAGCAAAAGCAATTAAGAGAAGAGAGAGATAGAGAATTTAGGATCATTGAAAGTGCTAAAAATATTCTGACAAAGGCTATAGGTGTTGATGTTGATTCTTCTCAACATATTTTATTGCAATTAGAAGAGGCAATTTGCAAACTCAATGAATATTCTAGTGGTCAGGATAAGCTAATGGAGAAAGTAGAGAAGAAGTTTGATAATAAAGTGTTTGAGCACATTGCTTAGCAAATAGCCATTCAACAAGTAGAACTTTCTTCAATTTTGTCAAATCTTAAAACTTCCTACACAAATGTGACATCTCTTTTTGCAAAGCTATGTGATGTTACCAAGTATACAAAGGAAATTAAGAGCAAATTGAATAAGATTGATGAAGATCTAAAGGCTAGTTCATAGAAGTTGCAACTTGACCCCAGTTCATGCTCTGCACACCATATGGAGATCAGATTCTTACCAGATATGTGGGTGGAATTATTGAGAGAGGAAGCAAGGGTCTAGTCTACACTCATAGACATCCAAAATATGATCCTTCCTATCATGGATACAATGTAGAAGCATATTTCTTATTCCAAAATAGTGATACATGACAATAATTTTTCAATTGTAGATCATATGATTGAACACTTTGCAGAAGTCCAAGTTGCTCTTCAAACCTGCAAAATTTTGCAAGAAAATTGGTACAAGACCTTACCTCTTATTCTTAAGGTACATTTTAAATTTCTCTCACATTTTGGTGTCTCTATATAAGTAGATTGTGTATAAATCTTTGGCATTATTGTCAAAAGGGGGAGAGAGACATGTATATATTTAAGGAGAAGAGATATTTGTATATATCATAAGAGAAAGATACCATACAAGGAGATACACTCAGTATGTTAGTATGCCTAATATGATATGTATATTGTATGGGGGATATATATGTAAAATGTATATACAATAGAGTTACAAAGACAAATTTTGAAAAATCTCAAAAATCAGCATGCCATACCAAGTTAAACATCATACTACATTGTATATAAGTTTTGCCTGATAAGTGTTTTTGTTACTAATGCCAAAGGGGGAGATTGTTGGCATTAAGTCAAGTTTTTTATTAGTGACAACACTTATTTAGATTCTTTATGGTTACTAAGCTCTTTGAACAGTCTTCAATGTTTACCAAGCAGTTCAATGGTTTCCATGTAATTCAGTGGTTACCAAGCTTCTACAGTTCATACCGAGAATTCCAGTGGTTACCAAGTGAATTTAGGTAGTGTGAAGACCAACACTTCTTGCTGGGAATTTCAATATTCTCCAAGCTTCATAGTGTCTATTGAGTCATTAGTTCTTGTGAAGCAAAGCCAGTGTTAATTGAGTGATAAGATGAGTAGTGTTTACTGAGTGTAGGCAACGGGGAATGCAATTTTCACTGAGTTACATTGTATCTACCGAGTCATCAATGTACATCAAGTTCAAAACTATGTTGCATTGATTAGTATATATTAAGCCTCTACTTCTACTGAGTATATGATGAAGCTGAGTAATGATAGTGGATGTCATGTATTAGAAATTTAGCTAGTCAATTTTTAGAACCCAAGTTTCTACATTTTGACTGGCTTAGTAATATTTATGTCAACTTGTGTATAGGCCAACCTTGTAATTATGTGAATTGGGTTGGTATATATGTAATGTAATGTATCACACCTAAGAGTAGTTATTTTGAGAAGAGTGAATGTGAATTAAATGAAGAGAATGCAAATGTGAATCAACAACATATTAAAGTGTATTGCAAGGTCATTTCAGGAGTGACAAAGTTACATCTATCAGACAAAGATGATCAGTACTTTAGGGATCTTAATCAGAAATTTAGTTGTAAGTTAGATCTACTATTTCATCCTAATAGGTGAATTAGCTTCAAATCCTCTAACAAGGTAGACTTAATAGTCTTTTATTTAAATCTCTTTACCAAGTGCATACTTCATTGTATTTTTGTAAAACCTCTAACAAGGTGGACCTAGCAGTCCTAATTGCTTCTAATAGGGAAAATCATTAGAAGTGATCATTGTAAGCCTTAATAGGCCAACTTTATGCTACAATATTGAAATTTTGTGGGTATCGTCTCCACCCCAATTTTACTTTCTATTTGGACATTTTTTGGGTCACCAAATATTGTGTTAAAAGTGTTTTATGCTTTCATTTTCTCATGCATTCAATAAATTAGTTCTATTAATGATAATTGTATTATGTTATTAAGTGTTGAAATTGTTAAAAGTTTTTGAGGTTACTGATTCACCCCTCCCCTCTAGTAACCTAGCTAGTCCTAGATATTTCCAACAACTTGTTCTCAAGGAATAGTCAAGAGATTCTTATGAATTTTATTCTTCTAGGTCAAAATTTCTTATTTTTATTAGTTTCTTACTAAGGAAATATCATTTAAATTTCTACTTATTATTTTATTGGTCTGTATTATAAAATTGTAATTTGTGACAAAAAGGTATTTTCCCACTTCGCCATACAAATTCTAGAGAAGTAAAATGTGCATCTACAACATATATTTTCTTATGAAGCTTATACTACATCATATATTTGGTTCAATTCCTTCTATTATAACTTATAACAGTAAGGTGATTCATTTGGTGATAAGTTTGATGTTATTTTGACTCTTTTCGACACATGAATGGATTTTTTTTCCATCTATTCCAAATCACTTGAATAAGAGTTTAATACAAGGAATGCACTTTTATCAAAAGAAAATATGGAACCATTGGATTTCTCTCTCATACCTATGATGGATTTTTACATGCACTTTCTTGTTGAACTAATACATAATGATCTATCATGTTGTACTACATCTATATTTCCTAATTCATAACTTTTTTTAAAAATGAGCATGATGCAAAACAATATCTAATTCTTTCTATGAGGCTTGAGAGTAATAAAATGTTTGAATGAATTAAAACTCACTTGCATCCATTTAATTGTGATATATCAATGTTACATTCTCATGCAACTTATCATACTATTAAATCTTACAAGGCAGTTACATAGGAAAGTATCCAAGTTTCATCTTTCACAATAAAGTTCGCACAATGAAGAGTCCACTTTTACAATGCAATGCACCAAGGCATAGAGGAAGAGTTTACCCTTACAATGAAATATTTTGTAACATAATGAATTATTTCATTCTTTCAGCTGACATGGCCCTTTTTTTCCTCATCAAAACATGGAAAGACATCACACTTCTTCCTTGAGTCCAAAGAGCACAAAACCTGTAACAAGAACACAAAACCAAGAACCATGGAGGCTCACCTCCCATCCTAGGCTTTTATGAAGCCGCCCACTAAGTAGGGGAAACAAGTCCAAAATGGGATACAAACATGAAACACTTCCCAATGCATAAAACATATCACATAACACAATAAAATCCCTCCCATGGCTTACACATTGATTCACCATTAGAACCATTGAACATAGGGTGAAGGTGTGCTTTTAAAAGGAGATTTTTGATATCATCACATATATGCAATAATAATTTTCATGCCCTTTTGGGGCTTTCACAATTCAATAATTACATGCCCTTTCGGGGCTTTCACAAAAAATCTCCAGCATACTACCATTATCCATAACATCCTTGAATACCCATACTCCAAAACCTTCCTTTCTACACCATCATTTCCTTTATTATCCCCAAAGAAATACATGAATTAATATGCAATACAAAGGAACCCATACTCCAAGGTCCTCAACTATATTTCAAGTCCAACTAAGCCCTTCACCCTAGGTTTCTCTTCCCTCCCCAAAGGGTGAGTGAAGCCCTCACACTCATGAGAACACTTGATATTCAAATCAAAACCAAAAGGATCAAGAAAGAGAAACCAAGAAATTTCATGAAACACCATGCACATTCATACCACCAGAACACAATGCAAAGTTTCACAATGCCATAACACAATTCCAAAATCTACCATCCAAAGATTCACAATACCATGCAAGATCCCATAAAAAATGCTCCATGCTTGTAGATTTACTATGCACTGCCAAAAGAAGGGAAATTCACATGGTTTGGAACACCAATATTGGTCCAAGCTAAGGCAATGATATCTCTTGTAGAGCTCCCTTAGTGCTTCTCCAAACCCTAACTATCTCTAAACTTAGATAGTGGGTGAACATTCCACTAATTTGTCCAAGACTCTCTAATAAGGCCTTCTCACTAACTATTTTAGCAAGACACTAAGCCACTCCATCTTACAAGCTTGTCTCCTCAAAATTTTCTATATTTGACTTAGTGGGAAACATGGAAGAGAACACATGTGACAACTCAAATTTCGAATTGGTGGGAGAATGCATGGGTAAACAGGCCCCCTAGGTTGTCTAGGCACTCACATGGTCAAAATTGGGTCCCTAACTTGATATACTATCATATGGGTAACTTATTTTCACCTAAAAGACTCTTTGGGACCACTTAAAGACCCCTCAAAACCCTAACCAAGTCAAATTTCGAATTTCCTTTGATTGTCACCCATCCTACCCCTTGCCAAGTGGGTTTACTTACTCATTAACAAGGTAATTAGTTTTAGGATAAATTGTCACCATGATCAAAACTATAAATAACATGTCAATTACACATAAAGTCCACAAGTGTCAAGGGACACATAAAAACACATTCCACATCACCACAACATGCCCCTAATGCATCTTAATGATTCAATATTTCCACATGCAAGAAAAATCACATTTATGAAGAAAAATACTTTCACAATGAGGATTTTGAATCTTCCAAAGATTTTCCTTGGTTAAACTATGTTCACAAAGGTTTGGAACTTTTTTCCCCCAAGAATTTCCATGGTTCCACTTCCTGCATATTAAACTCGAGCATCGGTAGTCCAAGGAGGTCATATCAAATATATATATATATATATCATAAATGCATAAAATTAAAAATTTTACAAAGTCCCTATTAACATATTTCAAATTAAATTTTCTTTCCTAATGATTTCAAATAAATCATTCAAGATGTTAGAATATAAAATTTTCATATCATAAACCATCATAATCAAATTGACATTTATCTGCATTTCATAGATCATCATAGTCAAATTAACATTTATCTGCCTATCACATTAAGTCATGAAACATCTTAATCCAATTAACATTTCACATACTATCATGTAATAAAGGTGTATCCATATGGGTTCGATCATCCCATTCACAATATTACGTTCTATTGCACAACAAAATCTATCCTTTAACACTAACATTATAATTTGACATTTCAAGCATTTCTACAAATTCAGTTTCTATTAAAGCAATTGAAATAATTAGAACATTAAATGGAATCATTAATTATATCAATTAGGTCCTAATGTGTGGATCATTAAAGTGCAGATATTAAAATAACATAACATTATAGTCTCAAAAGTATATCAAAATATCAAATTAGAAGTATCATAATGCAAATATGTCATCTATACCATGGTCGGTTAGGTGAGGCTTTGCAAATGCTAATATTGATCATCTTAGTAAAGCTAGTACTAATGGATCTTCTTTAACTGATGAAGATTTTGCACTCCCTAAATTATTTAAAGAAGAAGAACATGTTGTCTTAGCCACATGCCCAAATGAAAAACTAGATCCCTTCTATATTTCCTTGTTCATCAATGGAAATATATTGAGTAATTACATAATAGATTCAAGAGCCTTTGATAATGTAATTTCTACTTTTGTAGCAAAAGCTTTAGGACTTCCACCAACTAAAATCTTTGGTAGATGCTATTCAATGGATGAAAACCAAGTGCTTTACTTGGATAGATTAAAGATGCTCAAGTTTTCCTAACTTCTTATCCCTCAAAAATACTTAAACTTACCATCCTAGCAGTAGACATCCTTGCAAGCTATGGTATGCTCCTGAGTAGAATTTTTTACAAAGACACGGGGGGAGAAATAAAACTAGACTGGTCTTGTGCCACTATTCAAGTTGGAGATAAAATGGTGAAGCTAGAACTAGAAGAAAAACCAAAGTTAACTATTCTAAAGTTAGATGACCCTAGATCTCAGATCTTATACCATGAAATGTAATTTGGTACTTAAATTTTTTTCTCAAACACCCCCGATATCTCAAAAGAATTAGAAGAAAATAAAGGTGATCAATTGTTGACTCTAGAATTTGATGAGAGTTGTGCTAATGTTAGTTTAGGTGTAGGGGTAGTGTTGATATCAACTGATGAAGAAATGACTTATATTTCTAATAATTTGAAAGTGAAAAATACTAGTATAAATACTAAATATATGAAGCTCTTCTTCTTGGAATAATGGTAGAAAAACAAAAAGGAGTCAAGGTGCTTAAAGCTCAAGGAGATGCAAAGTTGGTGGTAAGATAAGTAAGAAATCAATATGAAATTAAGTACTAAAGATTGAGAAGCTACCATAATAAGGTGTGGGATGAAATTGAGGGTTTTGATGCCTTCTCAATTACATGAGTGCTCAAATAATTTAATTGAAGAGCTGACTCTTTCTTAGTTTTTGCTTCATTGCTCTTACCACATCCTAATTTCAAAGACCAAACCTATAAAGTAGAAGTTCTATTCAAGCCCAATGTCCTTGATAATGAAGATTCATGGTAGGTTTTTGGGGATGATAAATGCATATTAAAATTCATTGAAGGAGAAGATCCTTTTTAATGCTTGTACTTTGAAGGGGACACTAATACAAATGGTGATGATTCAATGATAGGTGATGGAAAGAAGGAAAAACCAGATATGGTTCAATTGAAAGGTAATAAGATTCCACCCCACCTAAACTTTTTAGAAAAACTTTTTGATATGCATGATGCATATTTAAAGAAAGAAAGAGATAAGAAAGAAAAAACCTGTGGTGAATATGATGGAATCAACATAGGGACAAAAGTTAGTCCAAATATGATGAACATAGGAAAGTGTTTCACACTAGAGGAGAGAGTAGAAACCAAAAAATTACTTGTTGAATTTCAAGATGTATTTGGTTGGAGTTATGAAGAACTAAAGAATTTCATGGGGTGAAAGTTTAAACATGAGTACCTCTCAAACCAGATGCAACACCATTCAGGAAGAAGCAAAGAAATTATAACCCTATAGTTGAAGGGACAACATTCAAGGAGATTGACAAAATGTTGTAGGCCAAGATTATATACCCTATTCATCATTCCACTTGGGTTGCTAATATTGTGCTGGTGAGGAATAAGAGTGAAGAGATAAGGATTTGTGTAGATTTCATAGATCTAAATCAAGCCTCAGGAAAAGATAAATTTTCCCTCTCTAATATGGATCATCTTTTACAAATTATTGCAAGATCATAAATGATGTCCATGTTAGATGGTTTTTTAGGATATAATAAAATTCAAATAAATGAAGAAGATCAGTTCAAGACTACATTTACCACACCATAGGGTACTTTTACCTACAATAGAATTCCTTTTGGCTTAATCAATGTAGGAGAAACTTTTCAGCATGAAATAAATTTTTTTTTTGAAGTTTTGAAAGATATAATCATTGTCATATATCTTGATGATTTGATAGTCATTTCCAAAAAGAGAAAATATCATATCAAAGATCTAGAAAAGGTGTTACAAAGATGAAAAGAACATGGTATCTCTCTAAACCCAAGGAAATTAGTATTTTGTGTTGTAGAAGGCAAGTTTCTTGGTCATATTATATCCCAAGGAGTGAAAATTGATCTAGATAAAGTTAGAGCTATTCAGCAATTGAGTTTGCCATTAAGAAAAATAAGAGTCAAATCTTTCTTTGGCTAGGTAAACTTCTTGAGGATATTTGTACCTAATCTCTCTAAGATAATTAAATATATAGTTGATATGATGAAAGGCAATAAAACTTTCAAATGGAGTGATGTTGGGAAAAAGGCTTATGAAGATATCAAGGATGCCATTACCAAAGCGCCTATTCTTGTCCATCTTTACTATACTAAAGAAGTCATCATTTACTATTATTCTTTAGAACATACTATGTCAACTATATTGATGCAAGAAAATAAAGAGAGACTACAAGCCCCAATTTCTTTCATGAGTATACCATTGAAGAATCAAGAATTGAGGTATTAATAAATGGAAAAACATACATATACAATGGTGAGAGCCCTCAAGAATTTGAGATTTTATACATATTGCACTCTCATTCAATAATATATGTGTCAGATCCTATAGTGAAAAGTATTTTGACACAACAAGATGTTGTCTAAAATAATAGAGTGTGTATAGCCAAAGTTCAAGAATATGATATAGATTTTAAGCCAAAATTTTTTTTAAGAGGGAATGCACTTTGTAAAGCTTTAGCAGAGGATCAACAATGCAAAGAAGAAGATACACCAAAGGTTCTTATGGTAAGTCTTCAAGATCCCTGGTTCTCAAACATTGCCTATTTTCTAACATATGGTGAGTTCCCTGAAGGATTGACTGCTAAAAAAAGGAGGGATCTCAAAACAAAGGCCTTGAAGTATGTGATTCATGATGATATCCTATACAAGAGAGCAATGGATGGAACATTTTTAATAAGTGTGGATAAAGAGAAATAGGTAGAATTTTTGACATATTTTCATAATGAAGCATGTGGACGATACTTTTCTTCTACTGTTACTACTTTCAAAATTATGAGACAATGTTATTATTGGATTCGTATGTTTAAAGATGCATATAAGTGGGTAGCTAATTGTGAGAAGTGAAAAAAATTTACTGGTAAACCTCAGCTTGATGCTTTGCCTCTTAAGCTACTAATAATTGAAACTCCTTTCCATTAATGGGTTTTAGATTTTATAGGCCCAATTAATCTTCATTTTAGTCAAGGACATTCATACATACTTACTAATATAGACTATTTCAATAAATGGGTAGAGGCAAAGCCAATGAAGAAAACTTCCTCACATGTGGTATATGAATTTACCAAAGAAAATATTCTAGTAAGGTTTGGATTTTCTATAAAATTAGTAATAGATAATGCATCTTACTTTTCCTCCTTAGAAATCATTTAATTTTTCTATGATCATGGTATTCAAGTTGGATATTCTTCTAATTATTTCCCTCAAGGAAATGGGCAGGTTGAATCCAATAATAAAAATTTAATTAATATTTTGAAGAAATTGGTTTGAGATAATCAAAAAGATTGGCATAAGAAAATTCATGATGCTTTATGGGCTGATAGAAAAAAACCTAAAAGGGTTATTGGGATCTCATATTTTGAATTGGTATATGGAGTAGAAGGTAATTTTCCATTGCCATTAGAACTAGCTATTGACAAATTGAAAACTATAATTGAAGATGATGTTTTCAAAGATAGGTTAGAAAAGAGGATCTTATATCTCACCAAGTTGCAAGAAGAAAGAGAAGAGATGGTGGATAAGATCATTGAACATCTAGGAAGGATAAAGAAACTATTTGATAGAAGAGGAAGACCTAGAAAATTTAATGAAGGTGTCTTGGTGTTGTTATAGGATAAGAGACATGTGCCAAGAGGTATGCATTCTAAGTTCCAATATTTTTTTAAAGGACCTTTTTAGATCAAACAAGGAAATCAAAATAATTATTTCAAATTGGCATATACCACTAGAGAAATCCTACCATGTTATTATAATGGGCAGGATCTGAAGTCATATCAAATGCAAAATTGAAAATAGGTAATTCTTGAATATAGTTTAGATAGGTAGGTTTTATTTTCCTATAGTTGTTTAGTCAAATTCTTTCTTTCCTTAGGTAATTCCTTTTTTCTTTCTTAGTTTAGCTGATTCTTTTAGTTCCCAAGTTGTCACCCTTTATGTAGAACTAGATATTGCTTGGATTCTTTCAAGCATTATCATGCTTAAATTCCTAGATATAGCTAGTTGTTTCCCAAGTTTTAGTCATATCATTTTTCTTTAGGGTTTGAAGTTGAGTCAAGTGTCAATGTGTTGAGTTAGAGTCTAGATTTCTCATAGGATGGTCTTTCTTCTCATCTTTCTTTTGAGTTAACCTAATGTGGAAAATCATATGAGAAAATTTCTAGTCCATGGCTAGGTGATTAGGTTTTGGGAGAGTTTTGTTATGTTTTTTTTTTCCTGATGAGAAGAAAGTCTAGATGTTTTTAATGATTCATAATTCCTTGTTCCTAATCATGTTGAAGACAAAGATTCATGTTGAGAAGTAGTTCCGTATGAAAGTATTTCTTCACCTCTAAAATTTTTAATTCCATGGTCAAAGATCTATATCTAGAGAAGGATACATTTTAACATATATATATAGAGAGAGAAAATGTAGAAGAGAAACTAAAGATTGAGGTAGAAGATTTATATATAGATTGTGAGAATAGCTTAGAAACAAGATTAGTTGAATTCAATATAGAATGAATGATTAAAATTGTAGAAAAGGTGAAGAAAACAAGCCAAAGGTGGTATAACTCTATTTGAAATGAAATTGACAGTTACAATTTAATCTGTGTGTATACATTGTAGAGTTGAAAAGTCAATTGAATGAAAGAATGCTTGCTATTGGCTAGTTGTGTTTACCTATCAGATTAGGTCCCATTTTAATATTAAAAGAAAGATGGATTCTTTTAGCCATTAGATAAAAAAGATCTACAAAGGTTGTAATGTCAGTATGTAAAGATGCTTGTTTGATAATTTATATGACAAAGCAATGCAATAACACATGTCTCAATGGGCCCATTATATTCCATGGTGTAAAGATAGACCAATTTTAGTTTCTTTGGTCAATAAAATCTTGTCACCTATTTTCCATGATATGCTCTACCGGATAGTGGACCCACATCATAAAAAAAGAGACTTAACATCATTTTATTACCACCATTAGATCAATATGGATCCATTGTCATCAGTATCTCACTATAAAAAATTCTTAGCTACTATTCTATGCGAAAAAGCTATAGTTCAACACATGTACAAGGAGGGACCCATGGTCGAAACTATAAAGGAATGTCTCAACATTTATAATCACAATAATTGATTTAACATCAATGATCAAAATTTGAAAATGTAAATGACTGTTGAAATACAAATAAGTAGTTTGGCATGAAATAGTAGAAAATAAAAGAAAAAATGATTTTCCATAGGGTTTTCTAACATTTCAAGAAGCTAAAAGGCCATGGAGTATTTTTAGGAATATCTTTGATCCGGAATCATAATGGAGAAGATGCCACTTGGTCATATTTTTTGGATAACATCATATTTCATTCTCATTTAATTTTCTATTTGTGACTTTTTCTCTACTAGAGTTAAGAAATAATAGAGAACTATAAATGTAATCTCATGGGACATAACAAAATAGGGGGGCAAACTTGATAGTGAATGAGTCTATCATTCTATTTACTTTCTATTTACTAGTAATATTTTGTGGCTCATTCTTGGATTAGCTTTGCATAAAGAGTAGAAGGAAAATTATATGTGAACCTATGATAATTAGGTGGATTCCATTTCATTTTGATATTTGTGGTCAAGATGATTCTATTTACTTTATTCATATGTGATTCTATTTCCTCTCTTGTTTATTTCATGTCATGTTAGATAGTTTCTTTGGTAATTGAAAGATAGATGTGTGTGAATCTATTAGTAACTTTTTGAATTCTATTTTATCCAAGCCTAATAGTCAAATTAATTCCACTTTGTTATCATGTGCATTTCTTCTTCTCTACCTCTTTTTCATATAAATGGTTAACATTGCATCTAGAATAGAATTAAGAGTCAAGAATCTCAAAATAATCTATTATAGTCATTCCATTGAGTGGAATAGGTTGTTCAAATATATTTTTCCTAAAAAAATTGTGCCTACAAACAATTTGTTTATCCTTTATTGCTCTTTGGTTAAGAGCTTATAATGTCAAAACTTATGATCTCATAAAACATATTCATTGCGTATCATTACAAATTATAAGGAACTATACCTAATTAATTCAGAGGGAAGTGATAGAATACATATGCTAACCCATTTTTTTGGTAAAGATCCTTTTGTCTCTCCAAGCATTGGGTATCAATGAGTCAAGATTATAAAATCTAATAGGAGAACAAACTGTTAACCTATAGGTACATAAATGGATTGAGATCTAGGTTTCAAGATGAGAGAAGTTTTGTGAAATTGGAAAGTATAGAGGAAGCATACAAATATGCCTTGAAAACTGAGGAGATCTTGACAAAGAAGCATGAGCAAAGATAAAGAGGTACATGTGGTAGATTCTAGAGAGGTAGAGGTAGATCTTATGGAAAAGGTGGAAGATCTGATAATTCTATATAAGATAAGGGAAAATATGAATGAAATAATGATGATAAAGGCAAGACCAAGTGGAAGGGTGGTGATTCCTATTGAGAAGGTATTGGTTATTATTGAGGAAGAGGTAACTCTTATTCTAGAGTTACTTTTCGTAATAATTGTTTCAAATGTGGTAAAGAAGTGGATAGATCCTTTGAATGTAGATCCTTAAAAAGTGGGTGAGGTAAGATCATTTCATGGTTTGGTTAGTTTTGATAGGAATTTTATAAGGAATTTCAATTTTATTTGTAATGCTATGACTAAGACAATGGAAGGAGATAAAAAGGAATTCATTTGGACACATGGAGATAATAACAATTTTGAGACTTTGAAACAAGAGATCGCTGAGTTATTTGTATTGTCTTTTCCTAATTTCAATAAGGTATTTCAAGTTGAATGTAATGCAAGTGGTAATGCAATAGGAGCTATATTAAGTCAAGAAGGTAAACGTATTGTTTTCTTTAGTGAGAAGTTGAATGATTATAAAAGGAAGCATTTTTTGTATGATCAAGAGTTTTATGTTATTCTTCAAGCCTTGAAGAAGTAGAGAAATTATTTAATTCCTAAAGAGTTTGTGTTATATATTGCTCATGTACCCTTATAGTACATGGGAAGTCAAAATACATTGAATTAGAGACATATGAACTAGGTCAAGTACTTGTAGAGTTTCACACTTTTGATTAAGCATATGAGTGGAGTCACTAAGTTGCTAATGCATTGAGTAGAAGACATTCTTTGTTGACTAAGATGAAGGTTGAAGTTATTGGTTTTGATGAGATGAAGGAGTTGTATGATACTGATTTTTATTTTTCTAAGAAGTGGAGAGAGCGTAGAGCACCTAGTTTGATAGAACAACCAAGTAAGTTTGGTAAATATTTTATCCAAGAAGATATGTTGTTTAAGGTAATTTAGTTGTGTATTCCTAAGAATTCTTTGAGGTTGAATTTGATTAAGAAAAATTATAGTGGTGGATTGGCTAGACATTTTGGAATTGATAAGACATTAAGTTTTCTAAAATATAAATATTATTGGCAAAAAATGTATAAGAATGTTTAGAAGTTTGTAAGGAGTTGTGGAGTTTATCAAGTTGCAAAAGAAGTCAAAATACTAGATTCTATACACCTATTTATATTTTTGAGAAACCTTGGAGTGACATCAGTTTGAATTTTTTTCTTCAGCTTCCTAAGATAGTAAAGGGGTATGATTCTATATTTTTTTTTGTGGATAGATTTTCTAAATTGGCTCATTTCATACCTTGTAAGAAGACAATAGATGCCAAAAATGTTGGTAAGATTTTTTTGAAAGAGATTGTTAGATTGCATGGATTACAAAGAATTATTATTTCTGATAGAGATAGTAAGTTTGTTGGTTACTTTTAAAAGACTTTGTGGAAGAAGATAGGTACTAAGTTGAAGTTGTAGAACCAAAATCAGTATGCAAAGAACATTAAAAAATAAAGTAAACATTCACAAACCAAAAACTAAATTCACATATATGCTTAGACAAAGGAAGAAAACAAGAAGTGCAAACCTCACAAGAAAAAGCACTCCATGCTTTCTTGATTCTGTAGATGTGTCCTTTTGTTGTGGATGTATGCTCAAGATGCTCAAAAGCTGCTTCAATGGAGATGGGTAATGGCAAATTGGTAGCTTTGTGAGCTCTCAATTTGGCATTATAAGGGTATGGTTGATGGCTTTGGTTCTCAAAATAGCATGGTAAATTTAGCTCAAAGATTTTTGATGAAATGGCTTGGGATGGGATTCAATTTATAGGCTAAGGGGTAGAGGGATGGAGGGCTTAGATGCAAGGATGGATGAAGGCTTAAGGAGGGCTAAGATGCACTCAAAGGGGAGCACATGGATTGTGCTTGTTTAGAACCAATGGGAAGGTGACACTTGTCACAAGGAGGATGAGTGTGAGAGGGTAGGGTAAAGGGTTGGTTAAAGTCATGATGAGTGGGGTTGAGTATGTAAGAGGGATGTAAGAGGAATGAGTGTGGAAGAGGGAAGAGTGTGGAAGATGGGTGTAAGAGTCATGAGTGGGCTTGTAAGAGTCTTTATGTTTTGTAAGAGCACTCATGACTTAGTTGTTGGGTTTTTTTGAGGGGAGACTTTGGTTTGGATTAGGAAAGTCTTAAACTTGTTTAAGGAATGTGACAACATTAGGGGGTGGATTAGGCTTGGGTTTAGGATTAGATTAGGGATGTTAGAGATGTGCAAGTGGATGGCATTAATGAGGGTGGGTGAGTTAGTGGCTAAGCTTGATTAGTATGGGTGGATGGGGTGGATTAGGCTAAATGGAGGATTAGAGATAGGTTAGGGGTTTTTGAATTTGAGGATTTCATTTATCAAATAGATTTATTTAATAAATGGGGATTTTTGGAATTAGATAGAAGAATAGGATTTAATTGATAAATAATAGATTATTTTATTTATCAATTAGGACTATAGATGATTAATTAAATTAATCAACTAGAGGATGACAAAGGATTAATTAAATAGAAATTTAATTAATAATGCCTTTTTAGATAACTAAATAGGATTACTAAAATAGTGTAATCAAATTTAGGTGTCTACAGAAGTTTGGTTCTAGATTCCATCCATAGATAGATGTATAGATAGAGGTTGTGAATAGAAGCTTGGGTAATTTGCTGAGATGTTTAATTAGAAATAAGACAAGTAATTGTGAGCTAGTATTGCCACAAGTCAAGTTTGTATATAATAGTTCTATGACTAGGAGTACAAGGAAAACACCTTTTGTGATTGTTACTAGAATGCAACCTAAAGTTATATCAGATTTAAGGGATGTTGCTAGTGAAGAGAAGAGAAGTGTTATAGGGGAAGGATTTTCTGAATTTATGAAGTCTTTGCATGTAGAGGTGAAGTTAAAGTTGGAACAAAGTATTCTTAAGTATAAGGAGAATGTTGTTAAGTATAGAAGACAACATCTTTTTGAAGTTGGTGATGAGGTGATGGTTCATTTGAGAAAAGAAAGATTCCCTATTGGAACATACAATAGGTTGAAGATGAATAAGTTTGGGCCTTGTAAGATCTTGAGAAAGTTTGATAGTGGCAATCCTTATAAAGTTGAGTTACCTAATGACATGTATGTATCTCCTATATTAAATATTGCTGATTTTTATAAGTATCATGAGTCAGATGATGAAGTTTTTGTATCAAATAATTATCCTCAAAAGAAAATTGAAGAGGTTGAATAGATATTGGATCAGAAAGTTGGTAACAGAACAAGAGAAAAAGATTACTGCGATTACTTGGTGAAATTGAAAAATAGAATAGTTGAAGATGCTAGATGGATTTTTCAATCTAAGTTGGATTCAGCTCAGGATGTAACATCTTAATGATTCAAGATAATCATTTCTTTCAACCTCAGTTGTTTAGTTCAAGAGAATACAAGGTTGCATTACTATCCTAAATATTTACTGAGTTCGTTACTTGCTTTTGAGTTGTAATGCCTTGTATTTCTGAGTTCTCTTTGGTTGTTGAGTTTTTAGTTTGTGTCAAGTTCTCTTTGGTTCATCAGTTCGTAGTTGTTGTTGAGTTCTCATTGGTTGTTGAGTTTGTAGTTGATGCCAAGTTCTCTTTGGTTTCTGAGTTCTCTATGGTTATTGAGTTGCTTTTGATTGCCAAGTCCTCTAGAGATTGTCAAGTTTGTGTATGTGCCAAGATTTCCATGTGCCAGTATTGTTTTGGGTCTTCTTTGACCAAGTTGTCTATGACTAGTCCTCTATAGATTGTTGAGTTTGTGTATGTGCCAAGATTTCCATGTGCAAATATTGTTTTGGGTCTTCTTTGACCAAGTTGTCTATGTCTAGTCCTCTATAGATTGTCGAGTTTGTGTATGTGCCAAGATTTCCATGTGCTAGTATTGTTTTGGGTCTTCTTTGACTAAGTTGTCTGTGTCTAGTTCTAGTTTTAATTGACCTTTCTTATTTAATTTCATGATGTAGTGCCTACCCCTGGTTCACATTTTGTTATCGTTGTTGAACTCTTTTAGAACTAGTTTTATGTTGTTGGTTAGCAGCATTCTTTTGAGATTATCAGATATTGTGATATGCATTCAGTTTATTATGTGATGAGATTACTTAGACTCTACATTTCATGTATGTATGATGATTATTTTTAGTGTTTACAATTATTGATGATGATTATTACATTGCTTTCAATTATTAATGATGATTAGTAAGATGATTTATTATCATATGTGCTTTCTTATGGATATTTACCCCATACTTGCATGTGTATGGTGTGCATTTTTGCCTTGCGTGTTTGCTTTTGTATGGCGTGTCTAATGTGGTTAAGAAAGGGAGTCGTAGTCACTTGCTAGTCCAGATCTACACGATGCACCACTTCTTACCATTGTCTGTTTAGTTTTGTATATATTGTGTTTGTACATGCATAGTTTTTATGCAAGTTGCAGGTACCGGGTATCGACTTCCCTGAATTGTCAGGATGAGCGTACCCTATCACATTATCTCAATGATAAGAGAGGGGAGATAAATTCTCAAGTCCAAATTCCAACCCTTTGAGCCATTTGTCATAATTGAAAAATTAGGACAAGTATCTGAGTTGAATACCCATCGAATGTGTCGGCTGACATATTTCGTGATTTTTAATCTTTTAGATTTATTTTGTATGATTTGTTCTATGATGGGTTTTCATATTTTATCTTGGAGGTCTATGGTGAATTTTCCATTAATTAAGTCTTAATAAATAGATTTAATTAATTAATTATTTATTTGAGAAAATTAATAAAATATCATAATTTTTGATATTTTGATTGTAATTAATTAAATGTGAATTATTGATAAAAATGAATTAAATAAAAGAAAACTAGAAATTAAAATTAATAATAATTATAAAATAATAATAAAGTAATAAAAAAATAATAATAAAAGTTATAAAAATTAAAATGAAAGTTATAAAATTTAAATAGAGATTATTTAAAAAGTAAATTGGAGTTATAAGCTTGCATGAGAATTAACATATGTCAACAACACGGGGGTTAGTGCATCAATTAAGCACAAGGTGTCTACAATTCTATGACTCATCAAAAAAGAATTAGAAAAGACCCATGCTTAGTTGGTGACACCTTTCAGCGGTTTCAAGAAGCAATCCAAAAGTTTCTTGAGAGCTCTTGATATTCAAGCATTCATAGAAGCTTAAATGAAAAGCTTAATGGAAGCTACAAGCTTAATGGAAGCCTCGAGCTAGAAGCTAAAATAAAAAATAAAAACTTCAAAGCTTACATGCATGGGAGAAGATTCATATGCTCATATATTTTTAATTTGCTTCTATGCTCCGTCTAGCTCTTCTAATCACTTGGAGGATTCGATCGGCTTAGATTTTTGTAAGAATTGTGAATGATGGAGAAGGAAGGGATTTTTTATGGACTTCTGAGGCATGGCAAATTAGCATCAATGTCCAAGTGCACTCGTGATATTCTCATATTCCCTTTGCACTCTTTTTGTTCTTGTCTTCATCATATCTATTTTATGTGTCTGAATACTCTCTGTATTTGAAATTGAAATCTAGATATTTTATTTGGATGAGAAGAAAACAATAGAAAAATTCTAAATCCAATTAAGAGAAAATAATTAGATCTTAATCGGGTTTGGGTTCGAATTTATATTGTGAAATTAGATAGACAAGATTTGAAATTAAAATAGAAATTCTAAGTTGAAAATTCGTACGATTAGATGTAATCTTTCTATAAAATTATATTTTCAGATGCGTATGGACAAACCCTTTTATGGTTAAATTTGGAGAACAATTATTTTAATAGAAAATTCTTAATTCATCACAAATTGACCTGTCGCTACCCCTTGGACAGACCCGAACTTAGATATTCATAACTTTTTATCGTGATCGAATTTATTCGATTGCTCCAGTCAGAATTTGTACATCTTGGCCCTCTCCAACATATTTAAATTCCAGCCCGATCCAACAGTTCATTACGGAGATATGGCCATCGTACTAGGATTGTTTTATTCAAGGATAGATATTTCTCCATTTCCCATAACCAAGAGTTATTTATGCTTAACTTCACAAAAATAATATATCAAAGCATGGAATGAATTAAGATATTATTGCAATCTTCCCTTATTAGAATCTTATTAATATGCATTAGTTTTATATGGTTTATTATCTAATTTAATTAAATCAAATTTAATTAAGATTAGTTAATAGTAGAAGAAGTGTAATTAATTATTAGTCAATCTAAGTAAATGGATGAGAAAAAATTAAAACAAAAGAGATTTTAATATAGTTTATATAGTAGACTTTTTATAATATATATTGAATACTATTTAATATATATTAAACAATTTTAGAGTTGTTTAATGAAGATGATAACGTTAAGAATTTGAAGATTATTCATGTTAAAATCTACAATGAGTCTTATTAGTTTGTGATAGAGATCTCTTTCAAACAACGTTTATATAGACAAAATATTATTAGACCAATTAGAAAATGGAGTCTAATGGTTGATTTTAATATTGATTAAATAATTGTAAGATGATAATTTATATTATGTTGATTTAAATTTAAAAACTCTGAATGATATTGGATTAAGACTGAATTATTATGTTATTGGTTAATACGTTTGAATACCTTAATGAAGTTAAGAGTTAGCCAAATATCAACTAATGAGTTTATGAAAGGATTCTATAGATCAAGTATGTATAGTTTGAGGAGTTTATTATTTATTAATGTTTGTAAGGACTAGCAAACTATTAATAAATAATGGTTTAAATAGATATCAACAAATTTGGTTAGAGTTAATCTAGAGGAGATTAGTTAATGATTGAAGTATTGTAAAAGATATTAATCAAATTGAATTGGTTAATAATTTAGATTATTAATTAATTGAATTATCGTACATAGGGAAAACTTATTTGAGATAATAATACTTGGTATTGAGGATTTATCATAACTTATTATTAAAATAAAATGGAAACATTGTTGAAAGAATAATGAATAAGGTCATTATAGATTTATTAATAAGATTTCCAATAGAGCTTGTTATTAAATATTAACAAGTTATTATTATTGAACTATGAATATGAATATTTGTGTACTAAATTATAGATGACTTTTAACTTACAAAATTATAGTTAGTTATTAGTCAACTGATATTAATTGAAATGTTGCTTTGGATATGTAATTATTAATTAAATTAATTAGAGTTAATTAGATTTAATTAATAATCAAGTTATATAATAGTATTTTAATTGATATGCTAATATCGATTCCTCTAGCAAAGTTGTGAAGTATTTACATCAAAGTTGATAAGTCGTACTCTCATGACTTGAATAACGACTTTAGATGTTTTAATGGTGAGGCTTAGTATTATTGAATTGAAAACTATTAGATGTTAATAAGTCATGGATGGTGTACCTATGTTAATTGTTTGATTTAATTGATCATTTTAATAAAGTTATAATTCTTATTAGTTTGATAATTGGTTCTTTTATAAATGAATAATGATCCTTGATTTATGAAGGAGAGTTAATCAATTAGAATATGGATCATGGTTAAATATAAATAAAGCAATTTAATTAAAGGTCAGTGATGATCAGTTTAATGAGTAAATAATTATCCTTAAGTTATTTTTAGAATAATGCTATCGGAGAACAAATGGGTTGACTTGTAAGTCAAATGATGAAACTTAAAACACTTAAAGTATACTTGCAAATAGAAAACTGAAAACCCCTACACATTATTCAACTATGTGAATTTAGTAAACCAAAAAATGTGTTTGCATCGTGTATTCTATATGCTTCTTGTTTTGGATTTTGGGTTGATTAGTGTTGACCAATCCTAAGATGTTACCAGAGGCTCGGGGATTATGAGATGTGATGGCATGTTGATCTTATTTGGTCTTGATCTTTATAAGTCCAACCATGGATATGTTATCGTATGCTCTATGAAATATTTGTATTTGTTCTGTAGCCTTCATGTGTGAAGTTGAGATGTATATATATCTGAGATGCTTGAGCTAATCATTTTTGAGTCATCGATCACTTATCTTTGAATTACTTTCTAGTCGCCATGATAGGACTGAAATGTGGATTTATTTTTTGATGATGTCATGTTGTGACATGTTTGACTTGACCATTTTGGAGTTTTTGATCAGTATGATTTTGAGATATTCTTGGTTTCTTGTTGAGAACCATTTATCGTGAGATATATTTTGGTTATTGAGAACCAATTGATACTTATGATTATCAGTGATGCCTTCAGTTGCCAATAGAGAACTGTTGTGGTCATGATTTTTTATGGATGCTTTTTCAGATGCTCATGGAGATTTGATGATTCTTATCTTGATGATTTGATGATTCTTATTATAGATATTTGATGCTTTTATCATGGATATTTGACGATTCTTTTTTTATGGATTATCTTTTGGATTTTCTTTACAGTCGCTTGTATATGACTGTGGTGATTTATGATTTCATGAGCTTAAGGTAGGTAATCTATTTGTAGTGTCGGAAAGTGGCTTGCAATGGTTGTCGGGGCCCTAGGTGGCTGCTAGGGTAACTCATTGTAAGTTTGGTTAATAAGTGATAACATTTACACACTAAATGGGGATTAAATGAACCTAAAAAGATAATTGTTTTGATGTTCTCGCCCATGCCTTGAGTTCTTGTACAAGCTAGGATGGGAGTAGTGAGAATGCATGGTTTTAACTATGCATTCTGTAGTATGCCTCGTTAGTATGAGAGGATACTAGTGGCCGCATGAGATTAGTATGAACCCATGGAGTTTAGCTAACTATCAGGGTAATTTATACGTGATAATTGTGATGACACTTTTTTTCTTGTAGAGTAGGTTTCTTACATGTTAGTGTGTGCCTCTGAGAATTAGATGTCGGTTTTGTGTGTGATGGAACCTTTAAGTTAGTATACTTTTAAAATTCCTGAACTTATAGAGATTTGTGCTTCGTGAATTGATATCCCGTTTGGGACTTGAGATTATCTCCTTAGCACAGTGGGAGTGGACCACTTAGGTTCCACGCGGTCAGGTGGTAGTGTATTTTTACTCTTATCATTTGAGATCCGTCTGAGACACCATGGCTGGAGTATCTTTGGTTGGTATTTATTCTTCATTATCTTATTTGAGCATTATGATAGATAATATACCTTATGATGGATGTATTTACTGGTATGTTTCTTATATTGATGATTTGCTTTACTTTGCATATGTTAGTTGATGATTTATTATGCTTTACTTTGCATGTTAGTAGGATGTTTTAGGAGTGACATTCTTACTATGTTAATACCGATGATCTCTTCGATGCTTTGGAATATTACGTACAGAGGGATGACTAGGATTCATGATGATCTAATGATGCTATTTACGGTTGGGAGGAACCATGCACTTAGTTATTTATGTTTGTGATATATGGTTATCTTTTGTGATGGATGTTTATATCTTTTGTGATGATGTATCATGTATGATATGTGGTTTCATTTATGTTACTGCATCATGGATTAATATTAGATGATGATGATGTACTTTATTTACTTGGATGTTTATTCTTTTAAGCTTTTCATACCCTGTGATATGTACAGTGGATGATTGAGCTAAACTAAACTATAATTACAAAAAGACACTTATATATTGTTTAAGTACATTGGATGTATCATTGTTATTTCATAAGGATGGGATGTTAGATGAATAGTTAATTTAGATGTGATACAACATTAAGAGATCTTTAAAAAATGTAGGCCTGTTATGTATATATGTTATGTTTATTTTCATTTGAATTGTTGCTATTTCATTCGCAAATGTTATGAATGGTTTTATCTTTCATGTTTTTAAAATAAAAATAAAAAAATTGTTTGGCAAGCTTAGTAAAATTCTTTGGATCCTTTGGTGGGGCATTACATTTGGTATCAGAGCCCGAGTTTCAACATTGGGAGCTCTGGGTATATTGGAATGCTACTAGTTATTAACTAGTTGAATAAAACGAAAACTTAAAACTATCATGTGTATCTTTTTCAAACTGAAAACTTGAAACTAGGTGAACTGAAACAGAACTTAAAACTGTTACTTGCATATTTTTTATATTTCAACACTTAACTTTCAAAACTAAAAATATTACTGAAAATCTAAACAAAGGCAAGACTAAAAAATTGAAACTCATTATAGCTACAAAACATGTATCTTTTATCTATGTTGTAAGGTAGTAAACCTCTGTTTATCTTTGCAATCATTAAGTTGCTCTTGTTTAAAATGAATTAAGGGATCTATTTTAGTAGTTGTTAAAAGAATGAATGTTAGATCGATATAATTTTTGGTTTACCATTAAACCAGATTCATATTTCTCTAAGGGTGTTGTAATATCCTCAATGAAAACATGTTTCCCTGCAGATGGAAAGGGTTCAATGGGACCCACATAGTGAGTATCTTAGTTTTTCATTCCTATAGGCTTTCAGGAATAAGCCTAATCCCAGGGGGGGTGGATGTAGTGCCTGCCCTTGGTTCACATTTTGTTATCGTTGCTGAACTCTTTTAGAACTGGTTTTATATTGTTGGTTAGCAGCATTCTTTTGAGATTATCAAATATTGTGCTATAGATTCAGTTTATTATGTGATGAGATTACTTAGACTCTACATTTCATGTATGTATGATGATTATTTTAGTATTCACAATTATTGATGATGATTATTACATTGCTTTCAATTATTAATGCTGATTAGTAAGATGATTAATTATCATATGTGCTTTTTTATGGATACTTACCCCATACTTGCATGTGTATGGTGTGTGTGTTTGTCTTGCGTGTTTGCTTTTGTATGGCATGTCTGATGTGGTTAAAGAAGGGAGTCATAGTCACCTGCTAGTCGAGATCTACACGATGCACCACTTCCTACCATTGTCTGTTTAGTTTAGTATATATTGTGTTTGTACATGCATAGTTTTTATGCAGGTTGTAGGTACCGGGTATCAACTTCCCTAAATTGCTAGGATGAGTGTACCCTATCACATTATCTCAATGATAAGAGAGGGGAGATAAATTCTCAAGTCCAAATCCCAACCCTTTGAGTCATTTGTCCTAATTGGAAAATTAGGACAAGTATCTGAGTTGAATACCCACCGAATGTGTCGGATGACATATTTCGTGATTTTTAACCTTTTAGATTTATTTTGTATGATTTGTTCTATGATAGGTTTTCATATTTTATCTTGGGGGTCTATGGTGAATTTTTTATTAATTAAGTTTTAATAAATAGATTTAATTAATAAATTATTTATTTGAGAAAATTAATAAAATATCATGATTTTTGATATTTTGATTGTAATTAATTAAATGTGAATTATTGGGGAAAAGGAATTAAATAAAAGAAAACTAGAAATTAAAATTAATAATAATTATAAAATAATAATAAAGTAATAAAAAAAAATAATAATAATAAAAGTTATAAAAATTAAAATGAAAGTTATAAAATTTAAATAAAAATTATTTAAAAAGTAAATTGGAGTTATAAGCTTGCATGTGAATTAACATGTGTCAACAACATGTGGGTTAGTGCATCAATTAAGCACAAGCTGTCTACAATTCTATGACTCATAAAAAAAGAATTGAAAAAGACCCATGCTTAGTTGGTGACACCTTTCAGCGGTTTCAAGAAGCAATCCAAAAGTTTCTTGAGAGCTCTTGATATTCAGGCATTCATAGAAGCTTAAATGAAAAGCTTAATGGAAGCTACAAGCTTAATGGAAGCCTCGAGCTACAAGCTAAAAAAAAAAAAAAATTCAAAGCTTACATGCCTGGGAGAAGATTCATACACTCATATATTTTTTACTTGCTTCTATGCTCCTTCTAGCTCTTCTAATCACTTGGAGGATTTGATCGGCTTGAATTTTTGAAAAAATTGTGAATGATGGAGAAGGAAGGGATTTTCTATGGACTTCTGAGGCATGGAAAATTAGCATCAGTGTCCAGGTTCACTCGTAATATTCTCATATTCCCTTTGCACTCTTTCTCTTTCTATCTTCATCATATCTGTTTTATGTATCTGAATACTCTCTGTATTTTAAATTGGAATCTAGATATTTTATTTGGATGAGAAGAAAATAATAGAAAAATCTTAGATTCAATTAAGGGAAAATAATTAGATCTTAATTGAGTTTGGGTTCGAATTTATATTGTGAAATTAGATAGACAAGATTTGAAATTAAAATAGAAATTCTAAGTTGAAAATTCGTATGATTAGATGTAATCTTTCTATCAAATTATATTTTCAGATGTGTATGGACAAATCTTTTTTTGGTTAAATTTAGAGAACAATTATTTTAATAGAAAATTCTTAATTCATCACAAATTGACCTGTCGCTGCCCCTTGGATAGATCCAAACTCAGTCATTCATAACTTTTTATCGTGATCAAATTTATTCGATCGCTCCAGTTAAAATTTGTGCAACTTGGCCCTCTCCAACATATTTAAATTTCAACCCAATCCAACAGTTCATTAGGGAGATATGGCCGTCGTACTGAGACTATTTTATTCAAGGATAGATATTTCTCCATTTTCCATAACCAAGAGTTCTTTATACTTAACTTCACAAAAATAATATATCAAAGTATGGAATGAATTAAGATATTATTGCAATCTTTCGTTATTAGAATCTTATTAATATGCATTAGTTTTATATGGTTTATTATCTAATCTAATTAAAACAAATTTAATTAAGATTAGTTAATAGTAGAAGAAATGTAGTTAATTATTAGTCAATCTAAGTAAATGGATGAGAGAAAATTAAAAGAAAAAAGATTTTAATATAGTTTATATAGTGGACTTTTTATAATGTATATTGAATACTATTTAATATATATTAAACAATTTTAGAGTTGTTTAATGAAGATGATAATGTTAAGAATTTGGAGATTATTTATGTTAAAATCTACAATGAGTCTTATTGGTTTGTGATAGAGATCTTTTTAAAACAACGTTTATATAGACAAAATATTATTAGAACAATTAGAAAATAGATTTTAATGGTTGATTTTAATATTGATTAAATAATTGTAAGATGATAATTTATATTATGTTGATTTAAATTTAGAAACTCTGAATGATATTGGATTAAGACTGAATTATTATGTTATTGGTTAATATGTTTGAATACCTTAATGGAATTAAAAGTTAGCCAAATATCAACTAATGAGTTTATGAAAGGATTCTATAAATCGAGTATGTATAGTTTGAGAAATTTATTATTTATTAATATTTGTAAGGACTAGCAAACTATTAATAAATAATGGTTTAAATAGATATCAACAAATTTGGTTAGAGTTAATCTAGAGGAGATTAGTTAATAATTGAAGTATTGTAAAAGATATTAATCAAATTGAATTGGTTAATAATTTGGAGTATTAATTAATTGAATTATCGTACATAGGAGAAACTTATTTCAGATAATAATACTTGGTATTGAGGATTTATCATAACATATTATTATTAAAATAAAATGGGAACATTGTTGAAAGAATGATGAATGTGGTCATTATAGATTTACTAATAAGATTTCTAATATAGCTTGTTATTAAATATTAACAAGTTATTATTATTGAACTATGAATATGAATATTTGTGTACTAAATTATAGATGACTTTTAACTTACAAAATTATAGTTAGTTATTAGTCAACTGATATTAATTGAAATGTTGCCTTGGATATGTAATTATTAATTAAATTAATTAGAGTTAATTAGATTTAATTAATAATCAAGTTATGTAATAGTGTTTTAATTGATATGCTAATATCAATTCCTCTAGCAAAGTTGTGAAGTATTTACATTGAAATTGATAAATCGTACTTTCATGACTTGAATAACGACCTTAGATGTTTTAATGGTGAGACTTAGTATTATTGAATTGAAAACCATTAGATGTTAATAAATCATGGATGGTGTACCTATGTTAATTTTTTGATTTAATTGATCATTTTAATAAAGTTATAATTCTTATTAGTTTGATAATTGATTCTTTTATAAATGAATAATGATCCTTGATTTATGGAGAGCTAATCAATTAGAATATGGATCATGGTTAAATATAAAGAAAGCAATTTAATTAAAGGTCAGTGATGATCAGTTTAATGAGTAAATAATTATCCTTAAGTTATTCTTAGAATAATGCTATCAAGGAACAAATGGGTTGACTTGTAAGTCAAATGATGAAACTTAAAACACTTAAAGTATACTTGCAAACAGAAAATTGAAAACTCCTACACATTATTCAACTATGTGAATTTAGTAAACCAAAACATGTGTTTGCATCGTGTATTCTATATGCTTCTTATTTTGGGTTTTGGGTTGACTAGTGTTGACCAGTCCTAAGATGTTACCAGAGGCTCGAAGATTATGAGATGTGATGGCATGTTGATCTTATTTGGTCTTGATCTTTATAAGCCCAACCATGGTTATGTGATCGTATGCTCTATGAAATGTTTGTATTTGTTTTTCAGCCTTCATGTGTGAAGCTGAGATGTATATATATCTGAGATGCTTGAGCTAATCATTTTTTAGTCATCGATCAGTTATCCTTGGATTACTTTCTAGTCGACATGATGGGACTGAAATCTGGATTTATTTCTTGATGATGTCATGTTGTGACATGTTTGACTTGACCTTTTTGGAGTCTTCGATCAGTATGATTTTGAGATATTCTTGGTTGCTTGTTGAGAACCATTTATCTTGAGATATATTTTGGTTATTGAGAACCAATTGATACTTATGATTATCAGTGATGCCTTTAGTTGCCAATAGAGAACTGTTGTGGTCATGATTTTCTATGGATGCTTTTTCAGATGCTCATGGAGATTTGATGATTCTTATCTTGATGATTTGATGATTCTTATTATAGATATTTGATGCTTTTATCATGAATATTTGACGATTTTTTTTTTATGGATTATCTTTTGAATTTTCTTTACAGTCGCTTGTATAGGACTCTGGTGATTTATAATTCCATGAGCTTAGGGTAGGTAATCTACTTGTAGTATCAGAAAGTGGCTTGCAATGGGGGCCGAGGCCCCAAGTGGCTGCCAGGGTAACTCATTGTAAGTTTGGTTAATAAGTGATAACATTTACACACTAAATGGGGATTAAATAAATCTAAAAAAATAATTATTTTGATGTTCTCACCAATGCCTTGAGTGCTTGTACAGGCTAGGATGAGAGCAGTGAGAACGCATGGTTGTGACTGTGCATTCCGTAGTATGCCTCGTCAGTATGAGAGGATACTAGTGGCCGCATGAGATCAATATGGACCCGTGGAGTTTAGGTAACTGCCAGGGTAATTTTTATGTGATAATTTTGATGACACTTTCCCGCTTACAGAGTAGGTTTCCTACATGTCATTATGTGCCTCTGGAAATTAGACGTCAGTTTTGTGTGTGATGGAACCTTTGAGTTAGTATACTTTTAGGATTCTTGGACTTATAGAGATTTTTGCTTTGTGAATTGATATCCTATTTGGGACTTGAGATTATCTCCTCAGCACGGTGGGAGTGGATCACTTAGGTTCCATGCGGTCGAGTGGTAGTGTATTATGCTTTACTTTGCATGCTAGTAGGATGTTTTAGGAGTGACATTCCTACTATGTTAATACCGATGATCTCTTCGGTGCTTTGGAATATTACACACGGAAGGATGGCTAAGATCCACGATGCTCTAATGATGCTATTTACAGTTGGGAGGAACCGTGCACTTAGTTATTTATGTTTGTGATAGATGGTTATCTTTTGTGATGGATGTTTACATCTTTTGTGATGATGCATCATATATGATATGTGGTTTCATTTATGTTACTACATCATGAATTAATATTAGATGATGATGATGTACTTTATTTACTTGGATGTTTATTATTTTAATCTTTTCATACCCTGTGATATGTACAGTGGATGATTGAGCTAAACTAAAATATAATTACAAAAGGACACTTGTATATTGTTTAAGTACATTGGATGTATCATTGTTATTTCATAAGGATGGGATGTTAGATGAATAGTTAATTTAGATGTGACACAACATTAAAAGATCCTTAAAAAATGTAGGCCTGTTATGTATATATATTATATTTATTTTCATTTGAATTGTTGCTATTGCTTTCGCAAATGTTATGAATTGTTTTATCTTTCATATTTAAAAAAAAAAAAAAAAAAAAAAAAAAAAAAATTGTTTGGCAAACTTAGTAAATATTTTTGGATCCTTTGGTGGGGCATTACATTTGGTATCAGATCTCGAGTTTCAACATTGGGAGCTCTGGGTATATTGGAATGCTACTAGTTATTAACTAGTTGAATAAAACGAAAACTTAAAACTATCATGTGTATCTTTTTCAAACTGAAAACTGAAAACTATGTGAACTGAAACAGAACTTAAAACTGTTACTTGCATATTTTTTATATTTCAACACTTAGCTTTCAAAACTAAAAATATTACTAAAAATCTAAACGAAGGCAAAACTAAAAAATTGAAACTCATTCTAGCTGCAAAACGTGTATCTTTTATCTATGTTGTAAGGTAGTAAACCTCTGCTTATCTTTGCAATCATTAAGTTGCTCTTGTTTAGAATGAAATAAGGGATCTATTTTAGTAGTTGTTAAAAGAATGAATGTTGGATCAATATGGTTTTTGGTTTACCATTAAACTAGAACCATATTGCTCTAAAGGTGTTGTAATATCCTCAATGAAAACATGTTTCCCTACAGAGGGAAAGAGTTCAATGGGACCCACATAGTGAGTATCTTAGTTTTTCATTCCTGTAGGCTTCTAGAAATAAGCCTAATCCCGGGGGGGGGTGGATGTAGTGCCTACCCCTGATTCACATTTTGTTATGATTGCTGAACTCTTTTAGAATTAGTTTTATGTTGTTGGTTAGCAACATTCTTTTGAGATTATCAGATATTGTGCTATGGATTCAGTTTATTATGTGATGAGATTACTTAGACTCTACATTTCATGTATGTATGATGATTATTTTTAGTGTTCACAATTATTGATGATGATTATTACATTGCTTTCAATTATTGATGATGATTAGTAAGATGATTTATTATCATATGTGCTTTCTTATGGATACTTACCCCATACTTGCATGTGTATGGTGTGCGTGTTTGCCTTGTGTGTTTTCTTTTGTATGGCATGTCTGATGTGGTTAAGGAAGGGAGTCGGAGTCACCTGCTAGTCGGGATCTACATGATGCACCACTTTCTATCATTGTCTGTTTAGTTTAGTATATATTGTGTTTGTACATGCGTGGTTTTTATGTAGGTTGCAGGTACCGGGTATCGACTTCCGTAAATTTCCAAGATGAGCATACCCTATCACATTATCTCAATGATAAGAGAGGGGAGATAAATTCTCAAGTGCAAATCTTAACCCTTTAAGCCATTTGTCCTAATTGGAAAATTAGGACAAGTATCTGAGTTGAATACCCACCAAATGTGTCGGATGATATATTTTGTGATTTTTAACTCTTTAGATTTATTTTGTATGATTTGTTCTATGATGGGTTTTCATATTTTATCTTGGAGGTCTATGGTGAATTTTCCATTAATTAAGTCTTAATAAATAGATTTAATTAATAAATTATTTATTTGTGAAAATTAATAAAATATCATGATCTTTGATATTTTGATTGTAATTAATTAAATGTGAATTATTGGGGAAAAGGAATTAAATAAAAGAAAACTAAAAATTAAAATTAATAATAATTATAAAATAATAATAAAGTAATAAATAAAATAATAATAATAAAAGTTATAAAAATTAAAATGAAAGTTATAAAATTTAAATAGAAATTATTTAAAAAGTAAATTGGAGTTATAAGCTTGCATGGGAATTAACATATGTCAACAACACGGGGGTTAGTGCATCAATTAAGCACAAGGTGTCTACAATTCTATGACTCATCAAAAAAAAAATTTAAAAAGACCCATGCTTAGTTGGTGACACCTTTTAGCGGTTTCAAGAAGCAATCCAAAAGTTTCTTGAGAGCTCTTGATATTCAGGCATTCATAGAAGCTTAAATGAAAAGCTTAATGGAAGCTACAACCTTAATTGAAGCCTCAAGCTATAAGCTAGAAAAAAAAAAAAAACTTCAAAGCTTACATGCATGGGAGAAGATTCATATGCTCATATATTTTCTACTTGCTTCTATGCTCCTTCTAGCTCTTCTAATCACTTGGAGGATTCGATCGACTTAGATTTTTTGAAGAATTGTGAATGATGGAGAAGGAAGGGATTTTCTATGGACTTTTGAGGCATGAAAAATTAGCATTAGTGTCCAAGTGCACTCGTGATATTCTCATATTCCCTTTGCACTCTTTCTCTTCCTGTCTTCATCATATCTGTTTTATGTGTCTGAATACTCTCTGTATTTAAAATTAGAATCTAGATATTTTATTTGGATGAAAAGAAAATAATAGAAAAATCCTAGATCCAATTAAGGGAAAATAATTAGATCTTAATAGAGTTTGGGTTCGAATTTATATTGTGAAATTAGATAGACAAGATTTGAAATTAAAATAGACATTCTAAGTTGAAAATTCGTATGATTAGATGTAATCTTTCTATCAAATTATATTTTTAGATGTGTATGGACAAACTCTTTTATGGTTAAATTTAGAGAACAATTATTTTAACAGGAAATTTTTAATTCATCACAAATTGACCTGTCGCTGCCCCTTGGATAGACCCGAACTCAGTCATTCATAACTTTTTATCGTTATTGAATTTATTCGATTGCTTCAGTCAAACTTTGCGCAATTTGGCCCTCTCCAACATTTTTAAATTTCAACCCGATCCAACGGTTCATTAGGGAGATATGTTCATCGTACTAGGACTGTTTTATTCAAATAAAATTTGTCAAATTCTAACATAGTTGAAATTTGAGGCAAAATAATATTGCTTCTAGATTGTGTACATTTCTTAAGGCAATGATTTACTATTTTTTGGTACATTCCTTGATGTGGCAATTTTCATATTTTAACATGCAAATCAATATTTTCTATTTCCAAAATTGAGATTTTAAGCCCATTTCATGAGGCAACAATTTTTTGAATTTGATATGCAAATCAAAATTTTTATGAAAAATCAAGATTTTTGGCATGTTTCCTAAGGTGATGATTTTAAGATTTTTGACACACAAATCAAGATAGTTTTGATATGAATTGGTACAATTCTTGAAGCAATTTATGGTACTGGTTGTTACAATTTTTGAGACATTCTAGCATAGATATCGAGGTCCAAGGATCAATTTTGTTGTTTCAAATGATTTTTCATGGGTTGTACTATCTATTGTATCAAACTTATGTCACTTTTTATCTTTCTTGACATCCTTTTGTAGTATTTTTGCAAGCACACTGAGATAAAGTTCCACTCTATTACACTCTAGGATCTTGCACATCTTTATTTTTGTTGTACTCACACTACATTATAAAGTGACTTGGGGGGTTTCATGTTGGTCATATTTTCCATCTTTTTATGTCAAGTGAGTGTTCCTTCCATGACATAAACCTCATGATGTGTCGATGGCACATACTATTATAGTTGTTTTTACTTCTTTTGTGCTCTCGATGTTCCTAGTTCTTCCTTTTGTAGGAGATATTGCATTTAGTTTCATTGTTCATGTATTACCTCTTAGCATTATGGGGGGAGGGGGGGGAGGTTATGTTAGTTCTATTGCTTTCTTGTTTTGATGGAGGGAGCTTTATATTTAATATTTGATCCTATGTACTAGGCAATTGTAGTGGTTGGATACTTATGCATTTCAGTGAGATGGATCATTTACAATATAGACATTCTTTCATTCCTATTTCTAGAAGCCATCAAGAGGACCTCCATCTTTGATTGATCATCACTTTGAACTTAGTTTTATCTACCTGGTCATGTTCTATATAGTGAAAATTCTTTAGATCAACAATTTAGCAATGTGTATAGCTTCATGCTTTAGTGGTGTTCTTCATGATCATCTTTTATCCCTATCTTCTAGAACATTATTTCCATCTCTTTTGGGAGTAGGTTTTTTCTCATGTGGTTTTCCCTATTTCTCCTTTTTACAAAGATTTGGTTATGCTTGGGTACCTCATCAGGCCTTATTTCTAAGACACAATTTGATTTTAGCAATAGTTTATAGATTTTTAGCTACTCCCTAAGTTTATCTTAAGTGGGGTGTTAGAGTAATAAGATATTGCCTTATTAATTAAATAATTTTGATTTAATTATTCAGTCACTTATTATCTCTAATTACTTAATCTAAACTTTAGGCATGTAATAATTAATTCTTTCATTAATTATTATCATGCAACCTAAGTTTTACCTATTAGGGTTTTGATCTCTTTTTATAAGGATTGATATCTTTGTAATTTTATTCATTGACTTTTGATAATAGCAATATCTCTTTTTTCTCATGAAGAATGTCTCATTTATGGATCTAGCAATTTTAGTCTCCATAGCTTTCGGTTATCTCTTTCTGTGATAGTTGTTTGCATGTAGGTGATTCTTGAGAGTTGTGGGGTTGAGCTTTCATTAAATTCAACACTTTTTAATACATTTTGTAGCAAGTACCCTTACATGCACATCTATCTACTCTCTTTCTCTATTCAAGAAGTTTTGGTTCATCTTCAACAATTTGTTTATCCTTCTTAGAGTGTTCCTTCTTTTCCTTCTAAAATTACCTCTTTTTATTCTCTTAAAATTTTATTGTCCCTCAAATCATACTTCTAAAATTCCTTAGTCAATGCAATATATCATACCAATCTCATCCTAAATATTGAATCTCAAACCATTAAAATATCTAGCCACATTTTCCTTTGAAAGTTCATTATGTCTAGACTATCATGCCCAAAATACTACGAGGGAAAAACACACAATTTTTTTTATAAATAAAGTTCACTAAGGTTGAAGAGTTGAATATGAAATTGCGAGAATTAGATTCACTACATTTCTCTTAAGTTTGTAATCATGAGGATTGAATCAATCATTAAATTTGAAACTTTTTTTATTAGAGTGATACCGACCATTAGTTACATTTTTACAAAATTATACTTAATTTTAAATTTGCTACTTAATTACAAAAAACAAATTTCATGATTAATCTAAGATTTAACATTTCAAAATTATACTACACTATCTTTTTAAACTAAGCTAACCTTAACACTAAGTTCTTAACATCCTAACACTCTCAATAAAATTTAATAATAAAATATGCTAATAATGACACATATAAATTAATCCACTAACTTTTAATAATAATAAGAAAAAAACAACTAAAATGTAAAAACTAGTTATATACAAACTAACTAAATTAAAACTACTAAAATATAAATATAAAAATTTACAATCCCTAAATAGTAACAACTACCTATCATAATTAATGACTAACTAAATTAACTAAATCTAACTAAATCTTAAACTAACTAAAATACTAACTAAACTTAATAATATGAACTAACCACAACAAAGAAAAGAAATAACTAAAAATAAATAAACTTAATTTAACATTCACCATACTATCCTAACCTACCCCAAACCCCTGCATTCTTTCCAAGCGCTCCCCTATGCTAAACCCTACACCCCTCTCCATGCACTTCCCAAGGCACTGGGCCAACTAGGATGGTGCGCTACCCAAACACAAGCCTGCACAGACCCATAAGTAAGGTGGCACCCAAGAACAAAAGGGAAAAATGTATACATTCAATTCAATCTTAAGACAAAACAATTAAACTCCAGTGCATCCCAAATGGAATTGACCACTGCACAGGGACAAGGTGGAGGTACAGGGTGATGTCACCCTAAACTGACATTGACTATGTTTTAAAAACATCATTTCAAGCCCATAAGGAGCTGGCACCAAGAGGGGGAATTAATTGCAATGAAGTTTATTTGGTAGGAAGGATATTTAGGATAGTTTAATATGTTTAAAAGTTTTTTTTTTGAATTATTGTATTTATTTATAGTTTGATTAATTTATTTATATTATTCAAACAAGATATATAGGGGAATATTTTAAAGATTTTCTGTTACTAAGAGGAGAATCAAATTGGTTCCCCATACAAAAACTAGAGAGTTTTTTACTCTCTTGGGACATTTTTTTGTCTTTATTTTTCTAAGTATAAATTTTGAATTTGATTTATTAACCAAGAGGGGATTTTTTTTTTGATAAAGTAAATATATTTGTACTTGCTACAAACTAAATATACCAAAAATTGAATAACTACATAAAATAACATTGCAAGATTAATTTTTTGTTTACAATAATCACAAATCTGAACCTTCATTCATAACATAATTTTCATTTTCAACATATAAGAAAACTTGAAATTTTGCCTAATTGAACATCATCATTTCATCTTATTTTTGGTGTGCATCCATATAACTAAAAAATTACAATGAAAGCTCATGAGAGACAATAATACTCAATCACTATTTTATTGGCAACTTGATTCAAAGGCTCAGCTGCTAAAGAACTAGGAAGAAAACCTAGTGCCATTGCCATTACAAAAAAGTTATTAAATACAATTTTAATAGGATTTTAATCCTAAAATTTCAACAATCAACTAAATTTCCTTTATGTCCCTTATCAAGGGGTCCACATCATTTTCTACAATAAATTGCTAAGATCATGGAGGGAATAGAATCTGATTGGGTGACAAACAAGCATAACCAAGAGACAAAATCAAACATTCATATTCATACTAGGTTTTCACAACAGGAATTCAATAATGAATCAAAACTAGGGAAAGGTGGATTTTTCCAATAGGAGATTTCAGACACTACACCAAACCAGGTGCCCAATCAGGGCTATAACTCAAGAACTTTCGTTCTTCCATTCTTGTATGCCAAAACTCATATGTGGTTTGTGCTGATAGGTAGGGGCCCATAACACCCTACCCTCTCTCCCTCTTCTCATCCTGAGAAGAGACTCTACACTATTGGAGTCCAATTAAAAAGACCTTTCTTGAAATTGGCCACTTCTGCCCCATCCAAGGGTGAGTAATGCCAAAACACCCATACAAGAAAACTTCAAGATTCAAACAAAAACATGAAAGAAAATCATTCAAGAAACATGGTTTCAATCCTTTCCAACATACCCAACATACATACAAGCATACAAATAAACAATCCCAATAGCATAAGCATAAAACAAGCATGAACAATCTGAACAAAGGAGATGAAGAACTCCTTCCTTCACAAGAGGTTATGGTAAAATGAACAATTTTGAGAAGAGTTTTTCCTTCCTTGCCTTCAATTTTCCAAGACTCCTCTCTAAAAGTAGAGATTGGGTAACAACCAAAACTACTCCAAGAGGGGCCTCTAAATATGATCCAAACTCAACCACCAAAAAGGGTAATAACTTCCCCCCCACTCACCTAAAAATCTAGAAGTTTCTAACTCAACCAATCCTAAGGTTAACCAATAAGTGGAGTTGAGGTTATGCAACTCATGGTAACCACTTTCAATTTTCGCACAAAGGCAAAAATAGACCTTTTGAGTGGCCTCAAAAATCAACAAAAGGGGCTTAGGGGGTGGAAAATGCCTTCAACCCATACCCATACCCATTGGGTATAAAGATTTCATGTTTTAAGGCCTTATGAATTGATTTGGGACCCAACAAAAGCTAGGAATAATTAGGACCATCTAACAACTCAAAAATGCAGATTAAGCACTAATTCAGATTAGGGATAACTAAACTCGATTAAGGAAAAAATTAGCAAAAAGGTCACTAACTTAATCCAACTTAGGCCCAAGGTTTACACAGTTAACCCTAGCTAGTACACTAAAAAGCATAAACAATTCACGAGTGTCAAGTGACACTATAAGAACAAAGTTACAAACATTAACATTTACTGATCATGGAAAGATACATTCATACATCTCACAATATAATTTAGTTATGAACAACAAGGTTTCCACAAATAACACATAGGGATCAGTTTCATTCCTCCGTCAAGTTTCTTGGCTAAAATATCCTGCTCACTCATTGCACACATCAATAGTCTCATAAAATCAAATGCACATATGTATATACATATTAGGAATTCACATAAATTAAAACATACATATTAAATCATTCAAGGTTTCTTTCATCCTACTCATATCCTTAATCATTAAAATTTCATAATCAAAGTGCTAATCCTGCATTTGCTTATTTCATCAACATACATGTTCATAAAGCATTAAATGAAAAACTCAAATATCTGAAAGTAAACATCACACAACATGAAATAATATAATATGTTCAAGTATCTAATAATGTCTCGACATCTCAAGTCATGAGTATCAAAAATAATAATGTATCATTATGCTACGATGGGTCAGGGCGAGGCCTCACATAGACTAAATTGTTAACTTGTAGAACTCCTCAATATAATATTTCACAATCATATCCTTCTATTTTATATTTTATAATCTTTTAAATAATTAAAGTTCATAATTAGTAGGAACAAACATAGCCTTCAATTTAGTCACCATCAATCTCCATCTAGTGATCTTCATTTTGCCTTCCTTCTCTCTATCTCTTTATAGATATTTCCACCACAATGAAACATGTCCTTTCAACTTAGTTTGTGCTAGCCTTACTCTAAGTGGATCTCCAATATCCTCTAACTCAAAGTAGTCTTCAAATTCACCAATCCAATCTTATGAAGGAAAATTCAAGATTTAGAGTACTTGAGAAATTAAAAGCTATCATCTTATGCTTCAACTTCAACTGAGCTCTAGATCTATCCAATCAATTATCTCTATCTTGTATAAGTGTCTCTATCTAATCTACTTTATCTTCACCACTAGATCCAATAGTCTAAAATTCTTCAATGACTTCCACAAAACCATCTTTAGTACCCATATTCTTAGGTATACCATCTATATCTCTCATGACCTCAATGGTCATGTCATTCTTCACCAACTCCTTCTCATATCTAATTTTTTTTTCTAAACTTCTCTGAAATCCTAGTCTTCACAAGATCATAGAGATCATCAATTTCCCTAGGGTCCAATATTGTCTTACATATCTTGTACCACTCAATGTGTCTACCACAACTCAAGTTCCTCCTTCCAAGCTCTATATTCTACAAGGAATTGTAGAATTATTCTTTCCACCCTTCTTAACAATAAACATTTTCTTGACATAATCATGCACTTCCCTAAAATCATACTACCAATGTCTATGAAGTAATATGTGAAAACTATGCATGTCCAAAATATCACACTATAGTTCATCAATAATTTTTCCAATCTAAAAAAATTAAGAAGACATTTCTCCCTCACTTCGAAAGCATACTAATATTGAAAACAAGTATTTAGATAAGGACAAGGATGTCTCACTCTCATCAAACCAAGTTTCTAAAGCATCTCCTTGGAAATTAAATTATCATCACTACCACCATCCACAATTACATTCCAAAAATTTCCTCTAGACTTACAACAAGTTCTGAACAAATTACTCCTTTCAAAGAGATCAAAATTCCATAATATATTACGAGTATACATATTGGTTCCTAGATTGGATTGTGTTAAAAAATTTACCATCCACATTTTGAATCTCATTATGTGATCATCATTAGGATGAAAGAAAGAAATAGTCTTTGAATAATTTTTTTATCTCCGTAAGGCACATTTACTAAATCCACATTCATTCAGCACATCAACAATTCTATTATTGAACTTTATTTTGGGGCATTCAAAATATCTATGTCCTTCTTCACTATTATTTTTGCAAGTACCATTAAATACACATCTACATATCTTCCTCTATTCAACAAGTTTTGGTTTATCTTCAACAATCTATTTATCCTTCTTAGAGTGTTCCTTCTTTTCCTTACCTCTAATAGAATTACCTTGATGTCTTCTCTTCAACTTTTATTATGACATCAAAGAATAATGATAAGAGTCCTCAACTGAATAAATATTCAGCATACTAATATCACCCAAAATATTTAATCTTAGACCATTAATATATCTAGCCACCTTTTCTTTGGAAAGTTCTCTATGTCTAGACTAAATTGTTAACCACTAAAATTCCTCAGTATGATATTTCACATCATATCCTTTTGTTTCATTCTATAATCATTTAAATAACTAAAGCTCATAATCAACAAGAATGAACTTAGCCTATAACTTTGTAAGTATCAATCTCCATCTAGTGATCTTCATTTAACCTTCCTCTTCTATGTCTCTTTGCAATTCTTACCACCATAATGTAGTATGTCCTCTCAATATAGTTTGTGCCAACCTCACTATGAGTGGATTTCAAATATCCTCTAACTCAAAGTACTCTTCCATCTCACTGATCCAATCAATCAAGTCTTCAAGATTCAAAGTACCTAAAAAATTAGAAAGATCCATCTTATCTTTCAATACTGAGTTCTAGATCTATCTAATTGTTGAGCTCTATCTTGTTTAGGTCTCTCCATCCAATCATCTCTATCTTCACAACTAGATCTAGCAACCTCAAAGTATTGACCAATTTCCTCATAAGCATCTTCAATATTCCAATTCCTAGGAATACTTGTTAGAAATAGATAATACTAGGAGGGGGGGGGGGGGGGTGTATATGAATCAATATTTTCAATATGTTTGCCCACAAGTCAAGAGTCCCTATTAGGAGACTAGGCCTTGCTAGAAGCCTCAACCCTATTAGGTGTTTCTTCAACCCTATTAGAAGTTGGTAGATCATATAAAAATATGTGCAAAAAGAGCCTAGTTCCCTCACATGCAAATATATGATTGAGTTCTTCAAGAGAATATATATACATACAAAACTGGATCACTTGTTGATCTTCAAAAATCTTCAGCTTCTTAGTAATTGCGCATAGCTAAATTGCTTATTGTACTTCACATTTCTTTTGATTGTTAGTTATTCATAGAAGGAGTGATTTCTCACATATCAATTTTCATTATATCTCACATAACATTTCTTCACATCACAAATCATATATCACATTCACACACAATACACTTTAACTTCACAATTGAAGTTCTTTACATATACAAAATACATAAACAATTTCTTCCATAGTCGACTCACATATCATCCTTAGAGTCAGCTCAACAAGATTTAATAGTCAAAACAATTCTACAAGTTGTTCAAGTAAATTTTTTGATAGGCTCTATTATGCACTATGAGGTATCTACATGAGTATTTCTTCCATAACTTGAGCTCAATTGATCATATAGACATGCACACTAGTATGCATCATCAAGATGATGTCATGCATCTTTGGTTAATTGTGCAAGAGAATATTCCAAGGGAATATTCTCCTATCAAAAATCTTATCATTCTACTATAACACTATCTAATACTTAGACAATTTTCCTTCATAAGTAAACATGACTAAACTATAAAACAAATGTTTCCATAAATGACAACCACATATGTCACTTTATTGATTGATTGGTTATATTACCAACAATCTCCCCCTTTGGCATTGATGGCAACATTTTGGAAAAATTGATGAAATCCCAAATATGCTATCATACCAATCAAAGTAAATAATCATAACACAGTAAAACATTGTATTCATGTTTTGAAAGGATTAAATCCCTTATAAATCTGATTACAAAGTTTATTCAAAGAAAAATTTACTACTATACTTCAAAATATAACTATATAACTTACAATTACAATTTTCCTTATTCTCCCCCTTTGACATCAATGACAAAGGTGCCAATAAAAGGAAAAATCTAGCAAAATCTCGTAGCTGCATCAAAACTTGGAAAAATAATCACTCAAGTTAGTCTTTAACATTGCAAGATGTTTCTTCCAACTATCTTTTAGTGCATTAGACACACTGATTAGCACACATAGAGAATATGTGGCTAACTTTGTTGCATTCAAATCTATAGCCACAAACTTTTCATATGAGGACTTGGCTGCTAAGAATTCCTCAAAGTGATTTTCTAGCAATGTGATCTATGGGGATAAGTGGTCTCTCAAAAGGGAAAATATTTTCAGATCTTTCTCCTTTTCTACTTAAGTATCCCTGATGATATCATGAAGTGCTTGCATAGAATTCTCAATGGTTTCTAACTTCTAATTCTATTTCAAAAAGTTATCATTGAGTGTTTGAAGCTCAATTATATTCCCTTTGATTGGATCATCAAAACCTTGATGGTGAAGGTATGAAAAGTTGCACTTATCATATATTTGTTTTCCTTCTTCCATACTCTATCTCAATGTTTTAATGTATACATTCAAAGTATCTATATCATTCCTTATGCTTTTACACATAGAATTAAGAAGTTTACCATTATGTTTAGTTTTTGCTTGAATTGTAGGCACACTGGTAAGAGTGGTAAACTCATTATCAAATTTTTTGCACAAAATTGCCCCTCTCTATTAAATATATATAGGTGTGTCAATAGGACTTAGTGTCTTTTCCAATCTATTCAAAAATAAAGTTAGATTCTTCTCAATAGACTTGACATATTTCTTCTTTTCATAAAATTTACTTAAAGAAGATATGAGATTTTGAGCCTCATCTTCTTCATCTGACTGTACTATTAATACTGTGACCACTATTACCTATTAAGTTGGTGTAGAGGGTTTTACTACTACTATTTCCAAGGGTAAACTTGAAGTAGCTACTTCAATGCTAGATTCAATTTTCTCAGAAGATGCATCTTCTTCCTTAAGCTCCTGACATTTTTCTTCATCAGATGAGTTTTTATAATCAACAATATTGCCAACAATATTGAAACCAAAATCTTTAAAAGGGTCCTTAGTTTTATCCACTATCACATTGGTGTCATCTAGTTGCATAGATTCACTGCCAATGGTAATATATGGTGAATCAGTTGGAACTGGTGTTTTAGATGGTTGCTTAAAACTGTGAGGTAGACTAACTATAGTAGGACTTGCTTCCTCTGTCTATGCACTTTGCTAAGACTCCTTAGGCATGGGGCTTGCCTTTTCTAGCTGCACATTCTCCTTTGGCATAGTGGACATATATGTGACTATTTTCTTTTGAGTTTCCACATTTACTTCTTCATAATTTCCTCCTATGAGGATAATGGATCTCTTTTTATTCCTCAATAATGGTGTTATTCCTTTCAAGATTTTTGTTATCTCTTCCACATTATTTATAATGCATAAATTTTTCACTATATTAATCCTTATCTTCTTATCTTCTTCAATTGCTCTTCTTTTTCTATTTAATAGCCTATTGTACAAATCTTTAGGTATCTAACCTTTTATGCTATCAAACCTTTTATCTTTTAGGATCATATTTCTAACTACAACATTCTCTAGTTGTCTATTATCCATATTATTATACAAGTCATACTACTTATTTAATTGCACAAAATTTTTATCATTAATAATTTTCATGTTAAGATTCTCTACCTTTGGTTTCCATGCTTTTCTTCCTATAGAAGTCTTTGCTTCTTGATCTTCTAGTTCTACTAGTCCATCACTAATTTCTTCTTCAAATTTAGAGGAACTAATTTTCAAGTTTCTTCTCTTGCTTAGACCACTAGTAGTTTGTTTGACTCTCTTCTTAGGAGGTGGTTTGATCTTTTCAAGACTCGTATAATTCCTTGGTACAAGTGCTTCTTCTATCTTCTTTGGATGCCTCTAAGGTTGTTGCTGCATAAGGCATTGTAGGTTCTTGCACACTTGTCTAGGAAACTATGACCTCTTCAGTAGGTCCAAACATTGCAATAAATGTGGGGGTTAATATTTTAGATTGATCATTGGCTTTCATTTCCATGGCTATCCCTTTTATCCAATCAAACTCCTTTGACATTCTTGATTCCTTCAAGATAGAATCAATCACTTTTTTTACCTTCTTCTTAGTCCTTGATTATCTGACTTGTTTTAACTTCTCTCATCTTCTTAGTATATGTTCCCCATCTAGGGAATTCAGAGTCAACTTTAGATTGTAGGATTATCTATGCATATCCTTCAATCAATTCCTCACTCATTTCGTAACTCATAGGTTCAATGAAGTTAACTTGAGGAATTGCTACCTCCATACATGTGAAATCTATTTATACCATGAAGCATAATTAATCCTTATATTTTTCCACTAGCACAAGAGGTATCCTATACCTTTGCTTCATTTTATCTTAGAAAGACTTCATTCTATCAATATCATTATCTCTGACACTTTCTGGTTTGGTTTTGTATACACAAGTGATAATCTACATTGCACACTCACTTCCATCCCAATTTGTGATACTAGGAAACTTCTTCATTTCATAGAAGAATATATGTGTTAGCATGGATTCAAACCTAAATATTGTGCTCCTAGACTTCTTGATTCTTGATATGTTTTCCAACAATTGTGTTCTGATAATGTCACATAGATTAACCTCTTCACCCTTTACTGCCATGTAAGCTACATGAAGAAATCCTGCAGGGATTGAATCTATCCTACATCCATTGTTGAACTTGTATCCCAAAATTTTACTAATGAGTCTCACTCCATCATCTTGAGAGGCGTTGACTTTCATATTTCTCCTATCAAAACATGTATTGAGATTTGTTTCAACTAGCTTGAGCATGTTCTTTATGTTTACTGGATTGTATCTTTCATTACTCAAACTTGTGACCTTGTGAATTAGGTCATAATAAATACATATGATAGAATCTCCCAACCATATAAGGTCATCATGAACTCTACTAAGAATTATTCTTGTCCATTCATGATTATCAAAGTTTGTGTAGAACATATGCTTAACTAGGTCAATTTGTTCTAGGTATCCATGCTCTAGTTTTAGTGACAAATAATTTTTGCACTCCAATTCCTTATCAATCTTTGTATCTCCTAAGCTTTCAATTTTGAAGTGAATATAACCTCTTATATCCTCAACATGAAGAACATTTTCCAAAACTTGTAAAAATGCTCCAATAGGGTCATCAAGCAATGAGAAAAATGAGTGTTTCTTGAAATTATATCTAGGTCTATTTCTTACATTAAACACTTCTTATTTTGCCATTTATGAAAAATATACTTAAAAATTTAGAAAATACCTCAATCTCACATTTTAGGGTTTTGGTGAAATTGTGTATCTACAAACTTCTTTAGCGCTCCAAATCTTGCTTCGATCTCGCACTTAAGAATTCACACAAGAAAATGATGTTTTTAAATCAATTTGCATCCTTTGAATCTTTCACAATCTATACTATGCATTAAATGTATATCTACCACTAGTTCTATATACTATCTCTGTATAATAGAGAGATTCTTCTTCATAACCTATCATATTCTCTCAACCTATCATATTCTCTCTAACATCAATTATTAATAACTGACCCATTGCTTCACTAAGAATGCTTAATTCTAGTAGGATGAGTCATAGACAATAAGTGACTTTATTGTCTTGTTAGGTATATCTTCTAGAGCTTTATGAGATCTTTCAGGTTATTTTTTCTTTACAAATGTTTCCTTGAATTCTTTTGTCTACTCCTTCATTTCTTCCTTCAGACTATCATACATTCTCCAACTGTTCCTTCTGTAAATTTAATTCCTTTTTAGGTCTCTTATATCCATTATGTAGAACATTTTTGTGTGTCCAAAGTTATTACATAATTGGCATATAGGTACATTTATTCTTTGTTCATTCTACTAATCATCAAGTGCTTTTCAATTCCTTGCAATGTGTCCAAGATCATTGCATCTATAATAAATAATTTATCTTCTTTCTCCACTTTCATTATTATGAGATCTTCTTTTGTTTCTTGCATGGTTAGTGTTCCTAAACATTCTACTATTTGCATTATTACTATCAAATTTAGGTTTCTTACAATCCACTACATAATTCCCATATCCATGACAATTATGATAGTAAAAATTAGAAATAGGTTTGAAAGACTCACCTTTTTAATCATCTCTAGTATGTTGAAGTTCATCACACTAGGCATAAGATTCCTTTCTTCTATTACCCTCATCTTGATCAAATTCTTTAGATTTCTTAGAGTGAGTAACATTCTCTTTATCTTTAGATATATCATCTATTTTGCTTAGATCCTTATTGACTTTAGGAGTATTAGGTTCTTCTCTCTCAATAGATTTCTTAGTAGATTGTCCAAGTAAAAATCCAAGTCAAGTTTTTTCATAATTGGGTCTTTGTATAGATATTTTTTCATCAATCTTTTCACTACTAGTATATAATTTCTCAAGTTGATGTTTGGTTTACACCAACTCACCTTTCACAAAAATGTTGTATTTTTCTAATTTTTCATGCTATAACTTAATAGATTCTAATTTAGATGTTACCTTGCTTAGGTGGGATCTTAGATCTACATTTTCAACTTTTATTTCCGAGTCATTCTTTCCTCCATTTTTCTTAAGACTTAGCTTGAGTTGAATTATTTTTAACTCATGTTTCAAGATCTCATTTTCTTTCTTTAGATCTTCAATATCATCATCATTAGTTTTCTCATTAGGTCCCTTTTGCTTCAAATCATCTATCTTGTCCTTAAGTTCACCAATGTAGGCTTTTGCATCTTTATATCTATCTTTTAGGTCATCTCTTTCATCAGTAAGGGGATCAATTTGTCCAAGAGCTTCTTCAAGTTTCTTTTTCAATTGTTCCATATCCATAGGGATCTTTGTCAAGTTGTTAAGCCTCTTATAAATAAGTAAGTTTTGATACCAATTTTTAGAAATACATAATACTGAGGGGGCGTGGGGGGGGGGGGGGGGGGGGGGGGGCGGTGGTCCGGGGGGGGCTGCTAGGGGGGAGTGGGGGTGAATCAGTATTCTCAATCTTTTTACCCACAAGTCGAGAGTCCTTGTTAGGAGACTAGGCCTTTTTAGAAGCCTCAACCCTGTTAGGAGTTTCTTCAACCCTATCAAGAGTTGGGAGATCATATACAAATTTGTGTAAGAAAATCCCACTGCCTTAACATGCAACTATACAATTGAGTTCTTCAAGGGAATAGATATACATAAAAAATTGGATCACTTGTTAATCTTTGCAAATCTTCTACTTCTTAGTAACTACATATAGCTGAATTACTTCTTGTACTTTTCACTTCTTTTAATTGTCAATTCTTCATACAAGGAGTAATTGTGCACATATCAATTTGCATTATATCTCGCATAAGATTTCTTTGCATCACAAATCATAATATTTCATTCACACATGTTACACTTTAACTTCTCAATTGAAGTACTTTACATATACCAAACAAATTAATAATTGCTTCCTTAGTCAGCTCACATATCATCCATAGACTCAGCTCAACAAGATTTAATAGTCAAAAAAAAATTGCAAATCATTCAAGTTAATTTGCTAATATGCTTTGTTCTACACTATGAGGCATCTTCATTAGTATTTCTTTCATAAATTGAGCTTAGTTGATCATACGAACATGTGCACTGGTATGCATCATCAAGATGACATCATGCATCTCTAGTTAATTGCATATGAGAATATTCTAAGGGAATATTCCACTATCAAAAAGTATTTTCATTATGTTGTAACACTATCTAATACTTAGAAAATTTTCCTTCATAAGTAAACATGATTAAACTATAAAACAAATGTTGCAATAAATGACAACCATATATCTCACCTTATTGATTGATTGGTCATATTACCAAAAATACCAACTATAGCTCTCTTGACCTTAGAGATCATGTCATTCTTCATCAGCTCCATCTCAAATCTTAAATCTGATCTAACCTTCTCTGAAATCCTAGTCTCTACAACATCTCACCTTATTGATTGATTGGTCATATTACCAAAAATACCAACTATAGCTCTCTTTACCTTAGAGATCATGCCATTCTTCATCAGCTCCATCTCAGATGTCAAATCTGATCTAACCTTCTCCAAAATCCTAGTCTCCACAACATCATGGAGATTAGCAATCGCTCTAGGGTCCAATCTTCTAAGATCCATCTTCTATGATCTTTGCAAACCCAAAGAAAAGAACTACAAGCTCAACCAACTGCAACCTTCTTAACAAGATCAATTAGCTTCATAAGATCAATAAGATCCAACCTACTCTAATACCACTCGACATATTAAAAGGTAGGGTAATCTCAAAAAAGAGAAGTCCTAGCCCCCAACAATTAACCACATAGTGGAAAATAAGTAATAACATAGAGATCCAGATCCAAAATAGTGTTAATTATCATAATATAATACTCAAATTTATATCCAACATGCCTATCTATAAGTTCTTTTTGGTTATGGCCACAATTATAATAATAGTTCTACAAGACCTCATAGTATCTAACCTCTTGCTATCCTTGAACCATTATGTAGTAGATAACTCCAAGAAGAATCTAAACTTGTACTTGCAAGACACCAAGAAACCTTCTTGTTTCCTAAGCCTAGACTTAGCTACTATTGTTTCTCAATTTCACCCCTCTCAGCTACTCCATGCTGAACTAAATTGTCCACCATGTTTAAAGACAAGACAACACCCCATACTTATAATAAGTCAAGCCACAACTTGGCCTAGTGAGTTACAATAAATTTAACACCCACATTAAATAAATACTCAAGCTACAAGTTGGCTTTTAAAAGACATTAAATGCATGATATAATCAAATAATTAGGACAAGCCATAAGTTTACAATGCATAACTACTCATATGACCAAATAAGAGTACACACACTTAGACATAAGTAAAAATTCTTTATTACTATCTAAATCCAAGAGCACACATGCCAACTCCCTTAGATAGAAGCTCACAAGTATATTCTCTAAAGTCTAGCAATAAATCAAGAACATATTACAAGTAACCACCAAACAGTTATTCCAAAATTTATGCGCACTTAAGAAAAAGGTACCCAATATGCCTCAAACATATCCCCAACTACACAAATGATAACGCCAAAAATCCAAACTAAATTCACCTACATACATGATTTCTAGCTACCCTAATTAGATGATCTTGTATCATTACATTTGCATCATTTCTTCACATGTCCATTTTTTTTGTGAACAAAGCATCTTTCCGTGAATTTTTTTATTTAATATCTAGGTTTCTCAAAGTGATTAGGTATCTAATTAATCTAATCTTATGTTTTAATGGTTATTTTTGTACATCATGTTCTTCTATGATCTCTGAATGCTTTGATGATTCACCTTCATTGTAACTAATCCCTTTCATATGAGATGCTTATCAAGTTTCTTTGTGATTGTACATGCAATTTCTCAAGATTTTTCTTGGTTAGTGTAAGATATCCTTTTAATACATAGTTATACTTTTTAGGTAAAGAAAAATATAATGTATCATTCTCAAGATCAAATTTTACCTTGGTAAGCTGTGATGTGAGATCTAAATTCTAAGACCTCAAATCCATCTCTAGTTCTTTCTCATTTGACATGAAACTCATCTTGAGTTTCATGATATCTAGTTCATGTCTAATAATATCATTCTTTTTCTTAATCTTGGTAACTAATTTATAGTCCATCTTCTCAAGTAATCCCATTCTCTCCAATCTTGAACTTTGAATCTAGTTTTTTATCTTTCGAATAAAATCTTGTACATCTCTAAGTTTGGTCTTTAATCTATTCCTTTCATTGTTGGATTTTCCCAATTCCTAAAGATTTTCTTCAAGGTTATTCTACAAATGTATTGAATCCATAGCAACCTCCCTCAAGTTGTTAAGCTCATTTTGAATTATTGTGCTATGATACTAATTGTTACAAATGGGGAATACACAGAGGGGGAGATAAATCAGTATTCCACAACAAATTTTTGTCCAACTCTGGATATCAGTTACCAATATTAGACTTCCATGAATAATTGAACTAAAAAGTAGTAAAATAATAATATAAAGAATCTCATAACACAAAATTTTGTTAACTAGGAAAACCATGCCCAAGAGAAAACCCTAACAATGATGGTATCCACAAAATGATCCACTAATAAAAAACATCTCATGAAAGTTTTTTAACTTGTTAGGAGTCTATTTTTAGAAGTCTTAATCATGTTAGGAGTTATAATTAAAATAAGAAAGTGAGCTCATTGCTCCTATAAAAATATACAACTTTACAAGTATTGTAAAATAATATCAAGACCTTAACTATGATGATATCTTCAATATTTGATCTATCCCATTTAGTTCATTGCATCAAACCATACGTAAACATGCCTACCCTACTATAAAAATTAAACTCACATCTATGTAATACAAACAAAGTGTGCATGGATTAATCATACCATTACCATACAATTGACAACTTCTCTAAACAAAAGTTTCCTCCATCATGTTGAGCTATCATCTTGCATGATGCTTAATGACAAGAATCCTTTCGAACTCTTCCCTTGAAAAGATAATATGGGATTGACTCCAAGGTTTAAGGTGATCTTGTGACCTACTAGAATCCTTTAAGTTGAAGATAAAAGTATTTTTTCAAAGCGAGGCCTTTGTTGGTTCAAATAAATTTCAGATAAGATATTTAATCTTCTTGTTGTTTCAAAATTAACTATAGAAATTTTTAATGAATCCAATCTAACAATGCAACTATATGAATTCCTAATTTAACCAAGGCTTAATGAAGCAAATAAAAAAGATAAGGTAATGAGAGATAAAAGAAAATAACATGAAAAAATCATAAAAGACATAAACCATGGTAACAACATGTCTGTAAGTTAAATCATTGAAAAAGACCGCATAGGAAAATAATGAAAATAGGAGAAACACTTCTAGAAATTCACGAATGTAATCATCAATAGAAACTTAGTAAAAATTGAAAGATATTTCACTTCTCACCGAATTGCAAGGCCATAAAAAGTGCACTCATGTGAGACATGAAGCTATGTAGGAACAATAGGGTGATGTCTTTTTCAACTCTGTATGTTAGTAGAATTTTCCAACATGTGAAAAACACTAGAACTAAAAGATTGCACAATCAAATCAACACAAAAAAACTATTGGTTCCATTATATTATCATGAATAAGAATCTAAAAAAAATAATGCACTCTGAAAAGAATAACTACACTTAAAATGAGATCACCAATAACATATATTATTGCAAGAAAATAATTGCCTAGAATACATGTTACATTCCTAAATTTATAAGAAATTATTTCCTCAATTTATCTTGAGAGTGAGAGATCTCTTCATAAAAATATATGCTTAAAATAAATAAAACAAATCTAATTATGTATAAAAGCACTCTCTAAATGGTGCTAAGTAGGATTCTACCCTTGTTTATATCAATCAATGGGTGCATGAACCTTTACATGTCCTAAAATAAAGAAAGAAGTAGTGGATAAGAAGAAGGAAGTTGTAAGAGGATATGCGAGTCACTAGAAGCTCTAAAAATGGAAGCTTGGCCTTCTTTGAATGTTTCTAGGAGTTAAACTATCATCAAAATGCATTTTTAGTGCATGAAAAGATATAAATTTGGAACTGGTAGTTAAATACTAGGGCACCTCTTGAATTACACACCTTACGCACCTTGGTGGTAGGCTCAAAAAATCCAAAATTTTCCCAAGTGTCAAAACTAAATTTCTAGCTTCTGGGTTTTCTTTCCCTTTATGTTATGGCTATGTTTGGATGTTTTCTATTGAATTTATCTATAATTTTCATCACTTGGGAAGCTTCCAAAAAATATAATTCTTTATATTTATATTTATCTATCTGCCAGTAGTTACTATTCTCCCTACAAATATCTTCAAAATCATCTAGTTTAGTGTCTAACTCCAACAACGTTGATAATTAGCTAATAGTGATATGTAATTGTTGTCATTAATGGAATTACATGATGTACATGTTGATAGGAAACTTCAAAAATAAAGATACTTAGTGGTTGGTAATAAGAAAATTGTCTAAGTATAGAATTTATTTTACAACAATGTATTGTTGTGTTTATAACATGCTGCAAACATTATATTATGACTAGAAAAGTTACATGGAGATAGTATACATATTGGTGATGGCATGTATAACCTCATAAGTTTGTATGGTCTATAAGGAACATAGTTAATCATGTTTTGATGAAGTAGGACAGTGGAATTGAAAGAGATAATTGTTTTTGTTTACAAAACAATTACTTGTCCAATTAAGGACAACATCCTAGATGTTCACTCTAACTTGAAAAAGTGAATTGTGTTCTTAGCTGACCTAGCAATAATTTGTGTAAATTCGTGATATTTATGCAAATGAATTCTTATGATAAGAAGCACACTATCTTGATAGATGATACAATTATGAAATGTGAATTGTGATGAGCAAACTTTTTTGAAAGTGATATGCAAAGTTCCATATGAGCTATCTGGTGATCTAAATCAAGATTAATATCTGAGATCACTCAATAAAAGAAGAAACTAATAGTAAATTACTTGATTGAGTAGTGAGCTCTTCTTGTAGTTTAAATTTCATGTTTGGGTAGTGGGCTCTTCTTGCATACATTGTAATAGGGTATGGGTAGGATCATGGTCAACCAAACTATGCTCTTAAGTGGCAATAAAAAATTAAAAAATTAGGGTTATGTCAACTTGACATGCAATTTTCTACTTGTTATAAGCTTTACATCAAAAATTTGAGACAAAATAATCTCTAGGAAATTGAATTTAGTTTCTAAAATAATAGGCCTTATCTAAAAAATGATAAAAATTGATTGGTCAAAATTTTGAATTTTAATGGAATATAACAAATATTTTAGGACAAAAATAAGAATTAGATGCATGTTTGACCACCTTAATCAAAATCAAATGATAATATTATTTAATAATATTATAGATATAAGAATTAGACTCATGTCTGGATGTGACACAATTTTTTGGGTATTTTTATTCTAAATAAATAAATAATTATTAATTTTTTACTTTAGTATTTTTGGAATAAAAAAATCTTGTGTCTGACCACCTTAACTAATTCAAAAATCTTCAAATTTTTTTATTTTCCTTATAGTAGAAGAAATACAGATTATGATGCATCTTTTAGATTTCAAAAATGTTGTACCATTTCAAAGTTATAGTTGTTTTTCAAGTAGTGTGTCAGTCAATACATTATATGTAACTCCATTAGAAAATAAGTAATAATTACTTAATGATCTCATAATTTGACAAACCTTATATTTATGGAAAGATAAGAACATTCTTAAGAAATCCTTTTCCTTTCATCAAAATTTGGTGAAAAAAAGGTTGTCAGCTACATGTTTGAAGTAAAAAACACACAAGAATGTGGAAAAAACACATTTTTAGGACATTTTAAAGTTGACCATATAGAGTTGATATGGAGAGTCATAATAGGCCTTATAAAGGTATTAGTTGTTTTCAGTTAGTACTATCATGGGTGGGAAAAAGGTTGGAATAGATTTTGAAATGTTTTGAGGCATTTCAGAACCACATATTTTTTAGATCACCAACTTTTGGCACACCATGATCTTGCACACATCCACTACAACTCCTAATAGGGTTGGAATTTCTTAACAAGGATTCAAAGTCTCCTAACAAGGATTGCTTATACTAAATTTTCTCATTGACTCTTAACAAGGTCCATCCTTTAACAAGGAACTTATATATCAAAATATTATTTAGTGGATATCATCGTCATGTGGTTTTCCTCTTGGTTAGGGTTTCCCTAGTTAACAAAATATGGTATTATGATTTATCTTTGTGCACTACTATTGTTATTGTTCAACCTTATTTTATTTCTTTATTATGAATGGTTTAAAGTAAGTAATAATATCTAGCTGGTGACTAAAGTTTGTAGATTACTGATTAACCCCCCCAGTAATCCCAATTTCTAATAATTGGTATCAGAGCATAGTTACTTTGAAGAGGTTTAATAGCTTAGGTAAGATCCTTATGGATATGGAATAGTTGATGGAGGACCTTGAAGAATCTCTTGAACAAATTGATCTCCTTACTAAAGAAAGAGATAAGATGAAGGACATATATGAAGACTCTAAAGTATACATTGGTCAATTGAAAGAAAAGATTGAACATCTAAAATCCAAGCCTAAATTTACTAAATCTGGAACTATTGATAATGACTATTCAAAGTTGAAGAGAGAGTACAAGATCTTGAAGCATGAGTTGAAGATTACAAAATTTAAGTTGACTTTGAGAAATGATAATAGCAAAGTTGAATCTGATTTGAAGACTAAAAATGCAGATTTGAGAGCAAGTCTGGCAAATTGAAACATCTAAATTTGAAACATTGAAAGAAGATCATGAAGAACTCCATAAGTACAATATTATTTTGAAAGGTGAATTGACACAATGCAAACAATAGCTTGAGAAGCTTTATTCTATAGAGAAAATCTTGATGATTTAATGTCTATATAGAGACTTTCTTATGATAAGATTGGTCTTGGTTATCTAATCAGCATGTTAGTGAAGAAACCTGAGACTAGATTAGATCCAAAAGAAAAAGACAAATTTGATGATAAGATTGAATAAAGTCAATCTTCTAAGAAACCTAAAGAAGTTGAGCAAAACAAGGAATTTGAAATTTTGGATGAACCAAAGCATGTGGAGTCTCCTATGATAAATAGGTAGGAATTTATAGGTAAGTGCATTTTATGTAATGAAATAGATCATATTAAAAGAGATTGTACTAATAAGTCATTTAATCATGTTAAGGACTTTTATTGCCATAATTGTCATGGTATGGGTCATAATGCAATTGATTGTAGGAAACCTAAGTATGATAATGATAGGAGAAATAGTAGAATGTCTAGATATACTAACCCTATAGATACAAGAAGATCTAATGTAAGGATATCGAGTGAAGGAAGATCTTATGAAGACAGGAGATAGATCGTGTGTTATAAGTTTAACAACTTAGGACACATTGCTTGGAATTTTCATGCACCTAATGATCAACATAATCCTAGAAGTAGAGCACCTATATGTAAGTTATGAAACTAATTTAGAAACACAATGAAGTATTGCAAAATGGATAGAAACTTCAAAGATAGAAGGAATGAGGGAGGAAACTTGTCATGCCCTAAAATCATCAATCCAAACACAACCACCAATTTAATTTTTTTTTAAAAGTCCTTTGTTATTAGAAATCATATATAGATATTTAGTATTCAACAAAGGTGGATGGTTTAATAATATCATGATGCTAATATAAGTAGATATCTTCCATGACTATTGCCCATTCATACCATACTTTATTTCATGTTTCCATCTTTCCTAAATATTAAATCTCTCGTACTTAATAACTTGATCATTAATCATATATTCATTTTCTTAACTTATTTATTTTAATTTATTATTTTATTTTATTATTATTCTTATTTCCTTTGGATATTATTATTGTTGTTATTATTAAAGTCACCATTAAAATTTATGTTACATGTTCACTTGATCATTTTAATGTACACATTCTGTATTCCTATAATGTATAACATAGTTGCAATTAGACTCTCTCTCTCTCTCTCTCTCTCTCTCTATATATATATATATATATATATATATATATATATATATATATATATATATATATATATATATATATATATATATATATATATATATATATATATATAAGTGAACTCGTTCAACAATATATATATTTATTATAAACTAGTTATATTATTATTTTATTCATTACATTCTAGCATCATTAACATTACCATGGTTCCTATTACTAACAAATGCCTTACATATTAGCTTTACCACTATCTTATGGTTTAATTACTATCATGTTTCTAGTTGATCCCCCTTGATATAAATATTACCCTTATCCTAACTAAATTCTAATGACTAATCCCCATACACTAAGTGACATTATCCTATACCCAAGACTTGAATAATTACCATATAATTTTCTAATGAAAAGGTGAATCTTCTATCTACCCTAAATCCCTAAAACTCCCTTTAAGCATAGTCTAAAGATCCCAATCTACTTGCATTTTTTTTTCCCACTTCCCATTCTTCCATGTTGACCTCCTATTTTGGGATCACGTGTCATCACAATCTTTTTTTCACCCAATGCTATGAATGTACGCCTAGATCTCTTTAGACAAGGATGTGACATGACATTTTTTTTTTTCATGTGCCTAAGTATATCTCCCCAAAGTTGACCCCTTTCCCACAAATGGAGGCATGCTCTAAAGTTTAGAGACTTTTGACATGATAAAGATGTCAGATATTGTAAAATCCCATATGCTTAGGAGGGTGGGGAAAGATTTTTTTAATATTATGGCTTAAGAGGAGAACTCCCACTAAAGTTTATTGGTGGTCTTACCTAGGTGGGCAATTAGAGGTCATGTCCCTGTGTGTTCTTTTAAAAGAAACAATGTCACAATGTCCAAATAAGTGTAGGTGCTTGATAAAAGGAGATCGTTGTTTTTTTTTTTTTTTTCTGAGTTTAATATTTCAATTCATTATGTTTGCTCATAGGTACTTACAAGTATTTATTAATTTATATATATTTTATTTTATTTATTAAATTTTTAATTAGGATGTAGATGTGACTTAGAGGTCACATGATTCAATGAGTACCTTGCTGTCACTTAGGGTAGGTATTGCTAAGAATGTTTGCCTAGGATATTCATTTATTTCTATAAGCTATTTTATTATTATTGGGCAACCTAGAATCTAGAGAATATACCTCTAGTATTTTATTTCTCTATATTTGGGAAGGATTTGTTTTCCTTCCCCATACATTTTCCAAGAGGAAAATGCATGCCTACAACAATATGTCTTGTAGATTTGCATTATGTGTTTTCTCTTACAAGCAATCTTCATTCCAACCTATCATGGAATTGAGTTGATGGATCATCTACTTAGATGTGTACTAAGCTTGGAAACTAAAGGAAACGATATCCATGTAATCAACAAAAAAAATTTCTTTCCATTATTAGTGGGTGCACAAAAGAATTGTATGAAATCGACTAAGTATTAATTTGTACAATTACAACCAGTGGTATTCCTTTACATATCATCTATGAAATATTACTATCTATTAGCCATCTACATACAAATTTCCCTCATAACATGTCAATTGAACATGGAAGATTTCTTATAAGTAACATTTCACTAAAAAAAAAAAATGCAAGCAGGACAAAGGAATGGAGCTTAATGCAAATTTCATTAATCATTCCACAATGGATATTTTCTTGTTAGTAAGGTATATACCTCTCCTAAACTTTTCTTTCACAATTTTTTTTCAAATTTTAACAATAATACCAATGTGATCTACTACTCGTACTAATGCTTTCATAACACATGAAACTTCAAATGATCATCACTTTACAATGAAACATATATGTACAATATTCATAATTTCTTCCCTCTACATATTTACACGATAACAATGACATAAACTCCTTATAGCACAATGAGACAACACAAGAGACTTCAAAATCATGATCATTAAGTAACATGAACATTAAGAAACATGAACTTTGAGCCTTCTTTACATGTTTGGATCTTCTCCACTTTGAGAAGGGTGAAACCCTAATTCTTCATTGCATGCATCTTCACAAACCTTGCACATAACACACACAATAGGAACCATGGAGGCTTACCTACCAACCTAGGCTTCAATGAAGCCACCCACCGAGCAAGGGAAACAAGAACCAAATAGTTTACACACATACAACACCAAAATTTGTATGGAACACTACACAAAACAAAAACAACACCCTCCCATAGCTTGCACAATGATTCTCCATTGGAATCATAAAATGTTGGGTGAAGGTGGGCTCTTCAAAGAGGAGATATTATAGCAACATAAATAACACAATGCCATTGCATTTTTCCTCTCAAGGCCACCATAAACATAAACAACATATTGTCATTGCATTTGCCTCTCAAGGCCTTCAATCAAATCATCTTCTCCTCATTCACCAAAACCTCCTTATACCTCCCAAAACAACAAGATTGATGGCCTTAATGGAGCCCATACTCCATAGTATAAGCAAACCCTCATTATGAGGTAATTCTCTCAACTACAATATCGAGCCCAACTTATGCCCTTCACCTAAGGCTTCTCTTCCCTCCCAAGGGTGAGTGAAGCCTTCACACCCATAAGCACATTCAACACTTACATTCAAACAAGAAATAAAAGAGAAGAAACAAGAAAATAAAAAATCAAGAAGAAATCTCCAAGATCACAAGACACATTCACCTCTCCACAACACAATGACAAAGCCCATCACACAAGATTTACAATGCAATGCATACACTGTTGGAGTTGAGGAAAGTCAACTTTGAAGATGCCCAAGATCACCTACATGCGAGAACCTGTCAAAGAGAAGCCAAGGAGAGGAAGAGCATGGAGCAAGGGTAAAACCCTAAACGGACATGATAGACAAATATGAAAACACAAGAAGAAATGTATTTACAATATGCACAATGCCTTATGTTATATGAAAATACAATGAGAGAGAGGTTTCTTATAAAGACCTCAAGGAAGCTTATAGAACAAGCTGGAAGGTGGTAGAAGATAAGGATGACAACTCAACACATATCCACAAAAGGTGGAACATGCTAGAAGGGAACAAACTTTCGTGTTGTCATCAACTAACTACTACATGCATTAAATACTAAATATTAAATAAATCCATTAACCCAAGTAAGCTTAAGTAATAGAATAAATAATAATTAATTAATTATATACTCTAACACCCCCCCTTAAGTGCAACTTAGGGAAATGCCTTAAGCTCACAAAACTAAGATGAATGCAGAATGGGTCCTAGCAATGAGGCAATTTTAGGTACCCAAGTAAAATGCAATAAAATGAAACCTCTGTAAATGGGGAAAGAGAGAAAACCACGTGGGAAAAACCCTCCCCCAAAAAGAGGTAACCTAGTGAAGAACTGAAGAAGTCTCCAACTACAAAAATGTCCCCTAAAACAGGAACAAGGAGTGATCATAAAGAAGCATCATTGAAGCATGAAGAGCTACAAATCTACCAAACTACTGATCTGAAGAACCTCCATGGAAGAAGAAGGCATGAACTGAGCATGTCTATATGGTAGATGATCCATCTCACCGAAATGCATAGGTAGCCAGCCAATGCAATCGCCTTGTATATAAGATCAACCACTGAATACATAGTTCACACTATCGAACCATCGAACCACAGATGCATTAGAAAAATAGCATAACCCCCCCTTAATGTAGAAAGGGTGTGATGACAAGCAACTAAGAAGGTGGGCCAAAGTCTTCTGCAAACGAACCAAGAATGACGAGAGAGGGAAAGAGGTATAGACACCTATAAAGACACAATCAAACTGACTCTACATGGGGCTAATGTTGTGGAAGGGACACTCACTTGACAAAGGGAGAAGGCCTAAAACAACAAACAACTATCCCCCCCATGGTGCTTTATGAAAAATAGTGCAAGTACAACTAACTCAAAACAACATTCATGATCCCCAGAATGCAAAAGTGGCACTTTATCTCAATGCGATACAAAAAAGTGCTTCAGAATGATAGCTACAATGATCAAAACTAAAAGCAAGCTACAACAAAACAAAGTAAAACTAAAAACAAATGAAACCATGCCCAGAAAATGATCCTCAAGCCTAAAACACTCAAAATATCTACCATATAGAGAAAATGCCAAAACTATGATAGAAAGAGCATGGGAAAAAAACTAAGAAAAAGGACTACATTTTTGAAAAGGTGACAAAACTAGCTTTCCAAAAATATAAAGTTTTCAAAAAATAGGCACGGGATGCAAAAGATATGCATGTCGGAGTCAAAAATAGGACTACAGACTTTGACTAAAAAAATAGGCAATAAAAATGCATCAAAACTAGAAAATACCTACATCAATATCTCCATCTCGGAACTAGCTTTTTGGTGCTTCTTTCAGATCAGAAAAATACCTCCATATGCAAAAGTTATGGCCAAAAAACCACAAGTAGGTCCAAAATAAAATTAGGACAGGTGCATGCAAGGTCTGATGACTAAGTGCTGATGTCATGGTGATGTCATCAATTTGCGAGCTTAAAATTGATGGCTAAACCACCATCGCAGCAAAAAAGGGTGCCACGTGGGTGCCATGTGGAAGATTGTTGACATGGTAGGTGTGATGAGGTAGGGCCACATGGAAATGTGCTACGTGGCACATGTGCCACGTGTCACACCCATTGCTGCTGATGTGGCAAAACCTGCTGACTATGCAAAAAAAGCCAACTGTCACTAACACCCACTGAGTTGGCATGCTACATAGATGAGCAGAGGTGGCGGCTGCTGAATTGGCATGGGTAGAGCAGACAACGGAGGTGGCTACAGTGGTGGCAAAAATAGATGGAGCTACTGGTGGAGGTGGCTGGAGAGTGGCAGTTGGGCCGCAGCGATTCTGTGGCGGCCAAAAAATTGTTGGAGGGTGGCACTGTGGCAGTTTGCTGGTGCTGCCACCAGCGGCAGAGGTGCACAGGCCACGTGGTGGTGGCACGGCAATGGCCATTGGGCGACACTCCCTTTTAATATATATTTTTTATTTTTTTTGACCCTGCGTCCGTACAGTCCGTATGACAGCGACCAGGAGGCTTCAAAAAATCTCCAAAAATGCCCTATGTCCAAAATTGAAAAGTTTTATATGAATCTTGACTACAAATGGCCTTTCAGATCCAATGGTGATGTTCATTTGGGCTGAAAGTGCTTTTAAAAATTGCTGATCCCTTAATTTTGAAGAAAAAATGCACAAACAAACTAGGTTTTGTGACTTCAAATCATGGCTTCAAAATTCTTCAACCAAGTAGCAATAGGAAGGCTTTGATACCATGTTGGAGTTGAGAAAAGTCAGCTCTGAAGATGCCCAAGATCACCTGCATGTGAGAACTTGTCAAAGAGAAGCCAAGGAGAGGAAGAGCATGGAGCAAGGGTAAAACCCTAAACAGACATGAGAGACAAATATGCAAACAAAAGAAGAAATGTATTTACAATATGCAAAATGCCTTATGTTATATGAAAATAAAATGAAAGAGAGGTCGCTTATAAAGACCTCAAGGAAGCTTGTAGAACAAGCTGGAAGGTGGTAGAAGATAAGGATGACAACTCAACATATATCCACAAAAGGTGGAACATGCTAGAAGGGAACAAACTCCCGTGTTGTCATCAACTAACCACTACATGCATTAAATACTAAATATTAAATAAATGCATTAACCTAAGTAAGCTTAAGTAATAGAATAAATAATTAATTATTAATTATTTACTCTAACATACACCATAGATAACTCTTCACACTTGCAGATTTACTTATCCATGCTAAAGGAAAGAAATGAAAAGAAACATGTTTGAGTCACCAACCTTGGTCCAAGCTAGGGTAAGGATAGTTGTAGTAGAGTTCCCTTAATCTCACTCCAAAACTTAGGTTCTAAGTGCATATAATAATTTAAAACACTACTAAAGTATCAAAATGCATAGATAAAACAATCCACTATCCATCTAAGTCTCAAATAACTATCAAAATATAAAGGTCTCAGGTAAAGTGTAAATAAAACATCCATGCTATGATGGGTTGGGGTGAGGCCTCATATAACTTTGGGAATATATGGAATGATAGAAGCAAACATGAAAAGAACTTTGGAACTAGAAATGACAATGAAGAACAAAGAAACATTGTGAGTGAACTTCAAGAAGAACTTAATGAAGCGTTTGTGAAAGGATTAAATATGTCAAAAGAAAGTTAGATGATGATAAGACAAGAATATTAAAGTCAATCATTGAGTTTGATTCAATTAATTTGAATTAATCTTGTTCACAACATTAGAATTTGAGAACTTTAGTTAGAAATTGAATTAGAGGTAGCAATGTTGGGAAAAGGTGTATCTCATTATGTTTAGATGGCACCTAAGTTTGCTTATGATTTGGAGCTCATCTAAAGATGTTATGATGAATTTCAAAGTTAGTGGTATTACAGTAAAGGCTAATTCTATAATAGAAGATGAAACGTAAGTTTTTGCAGAGATTTTGTGATGTGAAATCTTGAGGATATTTGTCATGATGGAAGGAGGCTATGCTAAACCTTGGGTGAGATTTAAAGATTTGATAGATGATCTTGAGAAGTTAATTGATTATGGAACACAAGTAATAGATTTTTCATATTTGTGAAGTATGAAATTAATGTAAGTTCAAGTTAAGGGATAAATGGAGTACAAAATTGATTTTACTTCATTGCAAACACATTCAAAGTGAAGAGCATTTAGAAGTGACTTGTTAGAGAAATTTTGATGCAAACCCTACTTTTGAAAAGAGGTATTTTATCATTTTTTTTGCAAATTTTCTCAATAAAAGTTCATATTGATAAAGGTCATGGATATGTCATTTGTACACAGTGTTGAGAATGAGGAAAGACGTAAGTTTAAGATTGTTTCCCTAAAACCTAAATAAGGAAACCCTAACTCTATATTGTCTATCACTCCAAACAACATAGTTTACCTTGAAGACATAAATTTTTTTGAATGGCAAGTTTGAGTCAATTGGAAGTGAATATATAATTAAGGATATGGAACTATTCTTTAACCTCAAAATGAATATGAAGCCCAAATTTGAACATTTAAAGGAATTTGACTTGTTTAAATATCATTTCTACTTGTTAGTGTAAATAATTATTATTTGCACTTTACTTAAGTTTGCTTAGGATAAATGAATTATTTTATTATTTATTAGGTTACACACCTAGGAGTTTTCATACTCATATGAGTTGTCATGTTGACAACACAAGAGTTAGCAACTCTATTTTAGCACATGGTGTCTACATCACTAGAGTTTACATACTCATATGAGTTGTTATGTTGACAACACAAGAGTTAGCAACTCTATTTTAGCACATGGTGTCTACAACATAATTTTATGTGACACACTTTTATAGGCTTATCCTCTCATCATTGCACTAAATCCTATGCATAATGGAGGATAATCCACTCTTGGTGGACATGTGCTTAGTTATGAGGCTTATCTTATTTCTAACTCCTAGACATTATAGATGCATCTTAGAGGCCTTTATATACAAGCACCTCTTGTACGTATTATATCATTCATTATTCATATCAATATTTTGATCATACTCTATTGGTCTATTTTGTGCTAGTTGTTGAGCTTCTTAGTCTTGGGTGAATTTTTTCCTAAGGAAAATTCTTACATGGTATTAGAGCCATAGGAGTGTCATTTCATAGTCATTGGAGATCATTCTTGCTTCACCTCTCTAAGGACACCTCAATCTAGATCTGGAGTATCTACAGATATTCAAAGTGCCTAGAGCTAAAGTAGACCTCACCATTGCATCCAGAGCATCGATTTGATGAAAGTTGACTATAAATTCACCTATCTTGGGCTATAGTCAAATTTGAGGCAAATTTTTTGCAAACCAACACTCAAAGGCCAGATTTGCAAATCCAATATGATAATTTTCAGATTTTCTTAATTTATTCTCAGATCTATATTTATTTTCTCTGCAATTTTTGAATTTGTATATTTTTAAAAAAAATTAGGCCTGTCAAGCCTGTAGAGAATTTTTTTGTAGGAACTAGGTGGTGGAATCCTGACCGCTATAGGGAATATTCTATCATAGTACAAACACAACATTCAATTTTATATTCAGTGGGCATACTAAATTTTTTGGGTGACCACATTGAAAATAGGCATCAGCTTCTCAAATTTTGGCTGATCACTAACTAGCGAGCACCCTTCAACAACTATCTAGTGGCCTTGACTTGCTTTGAGTCCATGACTTATTAATTTTATATCCCTTTGCATTCCATCCCACAACACATGTGGGATATATCCAACACATTATAGGCAATCAAAAAATAAATTGACCCCCGCCAAACTCTTGCCACTAGTACCATGTGTTGACTCCCAGTAAACAAATTTTGGGACCACTGTTGCAACACCAATGTGGCCACCTTAGTTTCCATGTGACACACTCATCAACTACCACACATCTCCCTGCAGACCCCTCATCCATGTCAATAAACAACTCTACCTCCTCATAGACACATCGTACATCCAAGTCAGTAAAACCTGATGACTTAGCAACCTTTCTACGATTTGTATAGTGTTTGTAATACTAATATTAGCACCGACATCATGCTCGTGTCAACAAGGGAGGTCATTTTCATTAACATCATCATTTTTATGAGCCTAAATTTGATGATCATTTGACCATCATCCACAGGACAAATTGAACTACTGTGATGACCATTTGGATGTCAAATTTAACCTCGCAATTTGCTGATCAAAACCCTCTCTAAATTCAGTTTTGATTTGACATTTTGACTTTGGAAGGCCATATCTCAGTCATCTAGGCTCCAAATTAGGTACAATTGTTTTTTAATTTTGGCTAGAATTTCCTAAACTTTTTAGTGGTGTTGTTATTTTGTAGTTTTAGTGCATAGATTTGTCAAAAATTTCAATTTTTGGTGACTATACCTATCCAATCCTACATTTTACAACTTTAATTACTCCATATGGTCTCATTTGGACTTCAAATCAAGTTCCATTTTTTTGAAAGTATGTAATTTTTTGTCTACTTTCCAGATCTACACTCAGATTATAGGCTTATGTGGATAAAAACATCACTTTCAGAAATAAGTCCTTTCTTTGCTTTATATTGCTTCAAAATTGTTGTACATTGTAAAGTTCCAAATTTAAACTCCAAAAGGAGGTTGTGAATAAATAAATTAGAAGTCTACTATGGCCAAAATTGGCAAGTGGCTATTGTAAACACACTAAGTATAAATTGCCAAAATCTTTCATTTTCTAGGTGGGGGGGGGGGGGTTTCATGATTGAGTAGAAAGGGGGGTATCTCTTGGTGTTGTGTTCCTCTTTTCGTATTGTTATATTTCATTTTTGGCATCATAGGAAATCTTAGGTTTCCAAAATTAACACCACATAACTATGCCACATGGTCTATTAAAATCCAGTGTCAATTGATGCATAATGAAGTTTCTCAATATGTAGATCATTCCCTTCCTAACACCAAAATCAAATCAACAAGGCAATTCTTCCTCAAATACAAAAAAAAGGTGGAACACTAATCAAGAGAATCAAAAGTGTTCCTATTATAAGAAGATGGGTCATGATGAAAATCAGTGTTATCATAAGCAGATTGATGAGTTGAAGAACACCATGAAGGAATACTATGTTCCATTACCTAATGCTTATAAGGACAAAGGATCTTCATCTTCAAATTATAAGGGAAAAGGGCATGCTTTACTCACAAAAAATGTTAGTCAGGGAGAATGGATCATTGATTCTAGTGTCACACATCATATGTGTGTGTGTCAAAAAGAAATTTTTCTTCCATGACACATTTAGAGGTACCACACATATTTGTAGGTGATGACACTGAGGTGGAAGTTGAATGTAAAGGTGAAGTTGAGATGGACAATGGAGCATTCAAAGATGTTCGATATGTTCCTAATATTACCTCCAACCTTCTTTTAGTCTACCAAATCACTCACTATAGAGATGCAAATAAAGTTGAATTTCTTCTAGATTTAATTGTAGTGAAAAGCATTAAGGATGGCTCTATGTTTGCAATAGGAGAAGCCAATCATGTTTTAAGGCTTTACACTTTCTCCTCCTTTGTGCCAAAATCTAATGCACAAGCCTTGTTATTACATTCAAATATAGAAAGAAAACTATGGCATGAGAGATTTGGAAATCTCAACCATACATATCTTTAGTAGCTTAGTTGCAAGAAAATGTTTAATGGTCTACCTCAAGTTTAGTTTTAAGAAGGTGTTTGTTCAGGTTGCTCACTTGGAACACATCCAAAAAGAAATGTATGAAAAGAGGAAGTCTTGGAGAGTACAATGTGTTCTTGAATTGGTTCATAGTGATGTGGTAGGACCATTTCCAATCCCATCATTTGGAAAGTCTCACTATGTCCTCACCTTCATAGATGACAACTCTCACTTTACTTGGGTTTTCTACATGGCTCATAATAGTGAAGTGTTTGAAAAATTTCTCAGCTACAAGGCTCAAGTGGAAAAACATTCAGAAAAATCCATCAAATTTCCTCAAATAGATAATGGAAGGGAGTAGGTGAACTCAAGACTAATAGAATTTTGCATTCAAGAGAGAATTGACCTTCGAAACTCAATACCATATATGCCATAGTATAATGGTGTTGCTAAAAAGAAAAATAGAACTCTCAAGGAGATGACTACTTGCATGTTACAAAAGAAGTCTCTTGATCAAGTATTTTAGGCTTAAGCAATGAATTGTGCTAACTATATCCAAAATAGGAGTCCTCATAAAGTTTTGGATGGTGTAACTCCTTTTGAAGCTTAGACTAGTAGGAAACCTATGGTTAAGCACTTTAGAGTCTTTGGTTGTCCAGCATGGGCAAGAATACCTCCACAGAAGTGCAAGGCATTAGAAGCTCAAAGAAAACCTTGAATCATTGTTGGATATTTAGACTCACATAAAGCCTACAAGTTAATGGGTCCAAAGACACATGATATATTCTATGAGAGGAGTGTACATTTTGAAGAAAGTTGTCCAAGATTTTCTTCTTCAACTCCTCCTTCTTCCTCCTTCATTGAACATACTGATAGTTATAATAATGACTTGGAAAATGTGCATTCCTAAACCATACAAAGGCATTAGTTAGTGAAGGTTGAGGATATTCCTTCTCCATATTTTTCCATTAGACCTAGATGGGCTAAGTAGACATTGGATTTGACAAGACCATTGATAGGGAATCCTTCTGATACAAGGAGGAAAAGAGCATAGCACAACTCACTGCTACATGTTTATATTGTAGCTACTTCAGATCCACAATCATTCAAAGAAGCATCAAGTATTCTAGAATGGAATGGAGCAATGGAGGAAGAATATAACTTTCTTATGAGAAATGATACATGGGAATTAGTCTCTCTTCCTAAGGAAAGAAAATTAGTTTAGTGTAAGTGGATCTATCGGACCAAATTTGCAACAGATGGAAGTGTGGATAAATATATGGCTTGACTTGTTGCAAAAGGTTTCTCTCAAGTACTAGGCATTAATTACATTGAGACCTTTGTACCAGTGGCAAAAATGAACTCCTTTCACTTGATAATAGCTATTGCAATAGCTCAAAGATGGATAAGGGAGAGATAAGTAGTGCTGAAGTATTCATTTGAAAGTATAAGGGATAATTATTTTGAAGTGTTCAAAATAACATGTGAAACATGAGAAGAAAGAAAATGATTATGTAGTGCTAGATGATACTCTAAAATATGATGTTCTAGTAGTTCCTCATGATCTACAACAATCAAAACAACAAATATCAGAGACACTAATGACTGTTAAAAGATCGACAAGGCTAACTAGACCTCCAAAAAGGTTTTCTCCTTCCTTGTATTGCATTTTACTTACTAATTTTGGTGAACAAAAATGTTATGATAAAGTTGTGTGGGTGGATACAAAGATTTAGTGGCAGTCTGCAATGAAAGACGAAATGGACTCTTTGCTAAAAAATAAGACATGGGATTTATGAAAGTTTCATATAGGTAAAGGGGCTTTATAGAATAAATGGGTTTATAGGTTGAAAGAAGAGGATGGAGGTAAGGAAATATTTAAAGCTAGGTTAGTGGTAAAATGATTTGCACAGAAAAGGGGCATTAATTTTGATGAGACATTTTCTCTTGTTGTTAAAATGACTTCTATTCACATTGTTTTAAGTATTGTGACTACTGAAGATTTTCATTTAGAGTACCTTGATGTTAAAACAACCTTTCTTCATGGTGATTTGGATGAAGAGATATATGGCATAGCTAAAGGGATTTGAAGTCAAAGGTAAGGAGAACTTAGTGTACAATTTGAAGAAAAGTTTATATGGCTTGAAGCAAGCACCTCAACAATGGTATCTAAAATTTGATGGTTTTATGCATGAGCATGATTATAGTAGGTCTCATTTAGATCATTGTATTTATTATAAGAGGTTTGATGATAAAAACTACATTATTTTATGTTTATATGTTGATGATATTCTTCTAGCTAGGTCTAACATGGATCACATTAAGAGATTAATAGAACAATTAGCACATTCATTTGCTATGAAGGATTTGGGGGCATTAAAAAAAATCCTTGCTATTAAGATTTGTAGAGATAGCAAGAATAAAAAATTGACATTATCTTAGGCTGATTATATTGCGAAGGTTTTGCAATGATTCTCTATAGAGAATGCTAAAGATGTTAGCACACCTTTACCTAGTCATTTGAAGTTGACTAAGGAGATATCTCCAAAGACACAAGAAGAGGAAGATAAGATGTCCAAGGTACCTAATGCTTTAGTTGTATGAATCTTGATGTATACTATGATATGTAAAAGGATAGATATTACACATGCAGTGGGAGTTGTTGGTAGGTACATGAGTCATCCAAGAATTCAGCAATAGAATATAGTTAAATATATTCTCAAATATTTGAGAGGAACATCCAATAAGTGTCTACATTTTGGGGGCTCTAATACTAATTTATAGGGATATGTTGACTTAGATTTGGCAAGGGATATTGATACTAGGTATATTACTATAGGTCATATATTTACTATTGGTGGGGCAACCCTAAGCTAGGTTTCTCGATTGTAGAAGGCTAATTCTTTATCCACTATAGAGGAAGAGTATGTTTCTGCTATAGAAGTAGCCAAAGAGATTATATGGCTTTAGTTCTTCATGGAAGAATTGGGAATTCTATAGTAGGATAGCTATTTGTTCACAGATAGCAAAAGTGTCATTCATATTGAAAATAATTTATCTCTACATTCAAACACTAAGCACTTATAGTTGTGATACCATTTCATTCAGTCAGTTTTTGATGATGGATAGTTAAAGCTAGTGATACATAGCAATGATAATCCAACAAATATGTTTTCCAAGGTAGTAATAAGGGAGAAGTTGAACTCCTCTTTAGCTTTAGTTAGTCTTCTAGAATGAATGAAATAAAATCACATTAGAGTCTAGGGTGGGTTGATATTCAAGTGGGAGCTTGTGGGTGTCATCCCCACCCTAGTTTTACTTTCTATTTGGAAGGTTTGTGGGTCACCATATTGTGTGTCAAAAGTGTTATGAATATTTTAAATACTTTTTGTTTATCATGCATGTAATTAGATTAGAATATACATTAAGGATTAATTGGTAAATAAATGATTAAGTTTTATTGGTTACTGATTCACCCCTCCCCTCTTAGTAACTTAGCCTATCATATATATATTTCCAACATGATCACCTTGCTATGATGGATAAATCTTTGTTGCTCCTTATACTACTTTTAGCCTTCTTACTTTGCACTTCTGCACTTCATATATATATCCTTTTTATTTATGCATACTTTTTGTATGTGATAAAATACATTACATATATAGAAATCCAATTTACAATTCATCAATGTTGGCTACACTACAAGTTTCACCAAAATACACAAAGTCAGCCTTACTATAGGTACTTGGGTTTTGAAGACAAACTCAATGAGGTTATGTCACTCAACAACTATTTTAAACACTTGACATCATCATGCACTTAATCAAAATAGATGGTCATCTCATACTAATCACTTCCAAGTAGTCTAAAGTTGGTTTGCATTGGTGACTTGTTGAACACTTTGAAACTCAACATATAAACTGAATCACTTGGTTGACATTGCATAGCTTTGTTAACACTATCACTATGAGCTCAGTGTAAACTAAATCACTTGGTTAACATTGCATAGCTTGGTCAACACTAGATTCACATTACTGAAGATGTGAACTTAGTAATCACTGGAGGCTCAGTTTATATTGAAAAAATTGGTAAACACTAAGAAACTTAGTTTACACTAATAATCACTAACTTGGTAGACACTACTCGGTGTGAACTGAATATTGTTCTTAGAACTCAATAGCAACTATAGAACTCAGTAGATCCTAAATTACTTGGTTAACACTATAAACTACAATATAAGCTCAGTAGTTTCTAACCATATGATTAAGTTTTTGTGTCACTAATAAAAAAACTTGACCATAATGTCAACAATCTCCCCCTTTTGCATTAGTGAGAAAATCACTTATTAATCAAAACTAAATTCTCAAAAAGTTTTAAATAGTCATTAGTCTCCATTCTATGTCTTCAACTCAATAACATACTCTATTTATTTTGAGATTTTTCAAAATTGCTTTTGTAAGAGATTTTTATTGTACATGTTTATGTATAATATTATGATGCCCCCCCATACATATATTCAATATACTCTACATGTTATATACATCTTCTCATCTTCTCCCCTTTTATTGCATCATCACATATTCTCCCTTTTACATATTCTCCCCCTTTTCAACATAAATGCCAAAGGTGTATGCTACACGATTATCCCAAAATGTGACAAGAAATCAAAATGTACTTTTATAATTTGTGACATTGTCTTCTCCCAATTTTCTTGCAACACCTTGCTTACATGCAATGCAATCTGAACTTTTGCTGATAACTCCATCATGTGATCAGCTATGGAGAAGTTGTTGTCATGGATGAGATTTTGTCATGTGCAATGTGTTTCTGCAATGCATTCATTTTTGGAAGAATCCTGCCTTGTATATCTACAAGTGTGGAACTTATCTTGGCTTCTTCTCTTAGACATTATGCTTGCATATCAATTTTAAATCTGATCTTTGTGTGATGAGAAGAACTATTGCTCAGCCCAAGTGACAACTTGTGTGCACTTGTCTTCAGAAATTCATCTATTTTGGAGAGTTTATCCTTGATTTCCTAAGTAAATATAGATGTATCACATAGTTTACTAAATAGAGAAGTGACATTTTTGGACTAGGTTTCCAATGAGCTAAGGATAGTAGACAAGTCAACTTGGTATATAGTGCAATATTCTATTCAACTAGCACCAATACTTTGTTTTCAAATTTCTTCTCTACTCTTTGCAACAATTTTTCTTGCCCATTTAAATTTTCATTAAATTTCTAATCAACTTCTACTAATTGGGCCAAAATGGGTTGAGAAGTATCAACCTTGGTACTGAGTGCATCTACAAGTATGTTCTTTGCATCTTCTAGCACTCAATTTTCTCTGTTTCTATCCTCTCTCAGCTTTTATTTCTTAGCTTTCTTCTAAAAAGCCTCACCTACTATATGCATTTGATTAGGATTCAGAGTAGAGATATACCAATTCAAAGTAACTATATCCTCATCAAGATCAATGTCTTATTCCTTATCTTTTCCTTTGCTAGAGACCTTAGGACTCGATTGAGGCTTGCTCTCAACTATCTTTGTATTGACTATTTGCATACTAGGAATAGTAACAATAGTGGAAATAGAAGAAGTAGCAATAAAATTAGATATTGCACTAATTGTAGAAATACCATGTTGCTGCTGAGTAGCCAAAATTGATTGAAGAAGCACTAACTTCTCAGTAGATGAAGTGTTGATCACTTTAGTTAATGAAGTACTTAGTTGAATAGGTGCAGATATTAGTTAAGTGCTTGGATTTGTAGTGTTTACCACAACCAACTTGGAAAAATATTTCTCTAAGCTCAATGGGTTTAAAGTTTTTCTCAGAGAGTGAGAAAATGAGGCCATAACCACTGCTACAATCTTTTTAGGATCAATTTCCTTAATGCTCTAGATCTCAAGGAGATTCACCTCAGTAACTTCCTATTCTTCCTCCTAATCATCTCTATTATCATCATTTTTTTCTTCTTCCTTCTCATCTTCACCATCATCTTTAACATGAATAAAATAATCACCCTTATGATGAAGATTGAAGATATTCTTCCATGTATTAGTGGCATTCTTCAACACATGTTTAATCTCATTAATTAGTATCAAGAAAGTGTTAAATTTCAAACTGAGTTTTTCTTCATTCTACTTCATGGACTCTTTTATTTATTTTTCATTAAGACTCAGCATGAGTTTCCTCAGATTCTACTAATATATATCCTTTTAGTTTTCTTTGCATGTTCCCATCTTGGCTTGATTCTTTCCATCAATTCTTTGGGAATTTTTTGTGCAAGTTGATTAGGTGTATATATTTCCATTTTCCTACCTTATACATAATCATGTCTTCAACTTTCTTCTTCTCCTCTACATTTTTTTGTCTCATATCTTAATGATTTAAAATTTTCCATGCTAGCTCTAGAATCAATCTCTTTCAATTTCTCTTGAAATGTAGGTGGAGGTCATTTGAAAATCACATCCTCTCCTTCTTCACCTAATTTCAATTTCTTTGTAGATGTTCTTGTTATGAATATTGTAGTAGATGACTTGGTAGGTTTAGTTATGATAACCTTATCTTTCTTCTTGATTAGCTCTTCTTTTTCTAATTTTACTTCATCTACCTCATCTTTTGCATCATCTTTTATCGCATCATCTCCTTTAACTTCTATCAATAGGAGAGTAGAACTAGTTTGTCTTAGTTTTTCTATCTTCTTCTCTCCTTTGCTAATAACCTAAGGAATCTTTATTTCTAGTTCAATTATGGCTTTTGCTTTATCATATTTACTAAAATATGTGTCCTTAGGATTCATAGGTTCATTCAAAAATGCCTCAATGATGTCCCTGGTGTCATCAATATTAACCTCATAACCTAGAGGCTTAACCCACACCACTCTAGTTTCACTACTTGTATGTATAACTTCTCATAGTATAACATAAAAAAAACATCATCCTTATAATCTTCTACAAGTTTCTTTGGAATTCTAAAACTGTTATTCATATTATCTTTGATTGAATCAAAATAATTATGCATGATACTAATATGGTTTTCACTCATCTCTACTATATACTCACTGATTTGATATAGTACAAAAACATGTTTTATCCATAAAATTGTACCTTTTTAAGGGAAAAAGCTTTTTTACAAAGAAGAATAAACAAGTTAAAAGTGAACCAAACTTACACAAGTTATTCTTCAAAGTTATGATGCTTTCCATGTTTTTGTTGAATTGGTTTGATATTAGCTTGACAAGATCAAAGGACATGTTGTTCTTCACCACCTTGAGAGTGAGATCAACTACCTCACATGATATGCTATTAAGATTAATAGAGCTCTATATTTTACATGCTATTACAAAAATTCCAAACTTCAACTCCATGTCAACTACATAGCTGATCTTCATACCTCTTCCAACCCATTTGTCAAGAGTTTTCTTTCTAGTTCCACCCGACTTAAGGTTTTGGTAGTCTTTTCCTTGGTCAACATTGGGAGCCCTATGATTCAATGAATCATTTTCATTGTTATGAGAATAGGCTGATCCAACCATAGCTACTCATTGTGTACAAGGATAATGATAAACCTTATCCATTTTATCTAAAATTCTTCGGTCATGTGTGGAATGTGGGTTAAACCCTTGGCGTCCAAGTGTTGATGTTTAAATTTCAACACCATTCACACACAACTTTTCTAGAGTTTCATCCACTTCTAGGGTTCTATCTCTTTAATTGAACAATGAAAATGTGAGAGAATATTGTTGACTAGTAGTACCTTTGGAGGAATTTTTGACTGATCTCTAGTTGGATTAGACATTTCTGCAATTGCCAAACTTAACTTGAAGTCTTGTGCTTTCCGCTCAACTCCTCAAACCAACATCTCAGACCCCTTCTTGGCTTTACTACTAAGGATGTCATGCTTGGTAGTGTATATGAGCAATGTTAGTATGCTAATAGAAACCAAAATTAAATAAAGCTTCTACAAACTAAACAAAATTCATAAACTTCAAGATAGACTAAGATGAGCTCTCAATTGAGAATATGAGCCATTAATGGGCTCTCTCAATGAGAAGCTCTCTTGTTGAGTAGCTTTGTCTAAATAGATAGGATGTATGCTCAAGCTTTATGCTTCAAAAAGGGCTTCAAATGGAGTTGGAATTTGGGTGTGAGTGTATGGTTTTGATGTAAAATGGCTTCTTAAAATGGCATTATGACTTTACTTCATGGATTGTGTTGTTTTACAAAGGGGAAGGATCCAATTTATACGCAAGAGGCTTGAGGGATTGAGGGCTAAGATGCAAGGATGGGGAAAAGCTCATGCAGGGCTCAGATTGCATGAGAGGAGAGCACATGGATTGTGCTTCCTTACAGCCAATCAAGGAGTGACACATGTCATAGGGTGAGAGGATGGAGGAAAGGGGAATGATGAATCAAAAAAGGAGGCTCAAGGGATAAAATCTTCATAAAGACCCTCATAATGGCTTGTAAGAGAAATGAAAGGGCTTTGGAAGAGTCATTTATGGCCTAGTGGGCTTCATAAAGTTTTATGGTTGGGATATTTTGAGGGAGATGAGAGGAATTTTGACTTGGGCTTGATTAGGAAGGTTTTAAGCTTGTTTAGGCTTGTGCAAATGATTAGAGGATGGATTAGGATGGTTTAGGATTAGCTTAGGGATAGGCAAGTGGATGGCATTTAATGAGGGTGGGTGAAGGAGGAGATATTTGTTAACTTTGGCTTGGGTTAGTAAGTTTTAACCCATGTTTAGGGAATGTGACAAGGTTAGGAGGGGATTAAGATTAGGTTTAAAGACATCTTCTAGAAGAGTCTAGACTTTGGATGAGGATAAAGACTTTCTAGAATAGTCTAGAACTTCCTAGGATGAGGATGAAGACTTTATAGAAGAGTCTAGAACTTCTTAGGATGAGGATAAATTATATTTTTAGGAAATAAATAAAGTTTTATTTATTTTAAGGGTTTGGGTTGAGGAGATATTTATTAAAACTTTTTAAATAAACATGAGGATTAATATTTAATCTTAATTAAATATTTTGAGTTGGGATTAGGGGTATGAAATGATGGGATTAGCCTTTAATCAAAATTAAAGAAGGATTGGAAGATTTTGGAAGAGGTTAGTGGTCTTAAAGAAATTGGCCAAGTTTTGGGCAAAATATCTTTATTTTAATTTATTTTGGGATTTTTGGTCAATTTATTAATTAAATAATTAATAAATAAGGAAATAATATTTAAATAAGATTTAAACATTTTTGGGAGGGATTCCTTAATTAAATATTTTTAATTAAGATAAAGGGATTTAATGACATAAAAATAAATAAATTAATTAAATAATTAATTAATTAATAAATGATGATGTCATTAGGGACTTTTTTCAAAAAATAAAAATACTTTATTTTTTAAAAGATTTTTAGGTGTCTACATTTTGCCGCTCTTTGATGTGATGCCGCAAGTGGCATGGCATCAAAGATAAGAAAATAAGATGCCCAAGGCTAGAGCAGAAGAGGAGAGAATGGACTGTGAGATGCCCCCTCAAGAAGGTGGTGGGGAGAGAAAGCAAGGCTTGACAACTTCTTGAAATGTACAAGAATCTTGGTGGTGGGAGGACGAAGAGTGGCTTAAGAGAAGAGGTTTAGTTAGCTCAAACTCTCACTATGGGAGAATGATAAAGGAGAATCAGAGGCATAAGAGGAAGCAAGCTTAAGATCTCAAGGATTGCAGAGGATGAAGGAGAAAAGTGCTATAAAAAGGAATCCAGGATGGGGAGATGGATGAGGGTATTAAAAAGTTGATGCAATAGGATTTCAAAGAGTCATATTGGCAGAAGATGGGTTTCAGAGATCCCTAGGACTAGGATTTTGGATCTTGAAAGATGAGGCTTGGTGGATTGATTTGGATTGGTGGATCCCTAAGACTAGGATTTTGGATCCCTAAAGCTAAAGGTGAGGAGTGGTTCAAAGAGATACTGATGCATATGATGGGGTAGGAGAGACAGATGGTAGATATGGATGGGGGATAATGGAGATGAAGGAAAACCATTGAAGCTTTTTGAGCGGGGGGATACTTTAAAGAGAAGTATCACCATGTAGTTGAGCACTAGATTTGCTATAGGACTATTGGTCAATTACCAAGGTTACCAAGAACATCAAGGCCTTTTCACCAACTATCCAGAGGACTGATGGACTGAAAAACACGCAAGGATTGCCCCAGCATCATACATGAATCTCGAAAGAATCAGAGTGGAATCGACATGGGGTAACCCACAAGCAGAAAAGAAAAACAAATAAAAGACTTGATCAAGACCTTACGCCCAGATTGCCCCATTCACAGTATACCATGATATGGAAGATTGTGGCAACTTTGAGGAGGGAACAAAAAGATTTCTTGGAAAAGATACTTCAAGACACAAAAGGGTAGATTCCAAATCAAAAGAAAGTGAAAATCCAAAAGAGAAACATTTGCCAACGAGATGGGTAGGACGAGGTACTAATGGACCAAGATCATACATGAGGAAAGCTATATCCTACAAGGATCTATTAGAGAGCACCTAAGCTGGTGGATCTGGATGAGTGATGCATCTGGCAAGCTGAACTAAGAAGGATAACACTTTGGTGATAGGAGATCTAGCTAAAGGATGCATTGGGATAGCTAACCAAGGGTTGTGCGATGTGTGCAAGATGTTGAGCAAGGACTATCTGACACAAAAATTGGATAGATACAATGGTACTAAGCTAAAGAGGATGTACAAGCTGATAGACCAAGATATGTTACAAATGTTCAAGGTTGTTCATGTTTGGGTTTTTTGAGATGGAAATGTTTGTGAAAGGTGGGATGTCTGCAATAGTTGATAGGCGGATAGGTAAATGGTTTGCGAAAAGCTTAAGTGAAAATGGGATTCTTTGTGTGCATGTGATAGGATATAAGCTAGGATACAAGATTTGGCATATAATACAAGCTAGAATATGGTACAATCTTGGGACAAGATTTGGATATACAAGCTATGATACAAGGGATGATACAAGATTTACAAGCTGTACAAGAGGTATTTACAAGCTCCATTAGATTTTGGATATTTGGTTGGAACACCAAGGGAACAAGAAGGTGTTGTATGGGATGGTGGGTGAATGGATGAGGGATAGGATAGTGATAGATAATGGATTAGTCTTAGTACACAAGGCACCTGAATTACCAGGTTTTCACCAAGGTACCTATCTAAGGCACTTGAATTGACAAGTTTTCACCATTGGATGCTTATTTCTCTTTACTATTTTTTTTTTGTATTTTTCAAAAGCTGGGTATACCAAGGATCTTTAAGCATAGAACTTCTTGAGATGAATGATGTTAGTAGGATCATTCAAGAGTTCTCCTTCTAGTGTAGATAGCTAATAGGCTCCAAAGCCAAAGGATGTAGTGACAACATAAGGACCAAGCCATGTAGGTTCAAACTTGCCTTTCTTTTCTCAATCTGCTTGGACTTTCATGTTTTCTTTGAGGACCATGTCACCTAGCCTAAAGTGTCATGGAAGCACCTTCTTTTTGAAATTCCTTTTGAGATGAGTTTGATAGATGGTGAGATGATCATAGGCTTGTTGTCACTTCTCATCTAAGAGATCTAGCTGGGTGAGCCGAGCTACTCTGTATTCTTCATCTGATATTTGCCCTTGCAAAGATATGCACAAGGAGGAAAGTTCAACCTCTATAGGTAGTACTGCTTCAGCACCATAGACTAGGGAATATGGAGTTGTGCCTGTGGATGTACGAAAGGAAGTTCGATAGGCCCATAGAGCTAGATTTATTTGTAGATGCCAATCGTGACCAAAATCATTGACAACTTTCTTTAGGATTTTGAGGAGGGTTTTTTTAGTTGCCTCTACCTAGCCATTACCTTGTGGGAAATATGGGCTAGAAAAGTGATGATGGATGCAGAGGGAAGTGCATAATTCTTCCATGTTGATATTTTCAAAGTTACCTCTGTGGTCAGTGAAGATGGTGGATGGGATGCCGAAGCGGCAAACAATGTGGTATAAGATGAACTTGGAGACCTGAACTCCTATAGCTGAGATTAGGGGGACTACTTCCACCCACTTAGTGAAATAGTTTGTAGCTGTTATTATCCATTTATGTCCATCAGATGAGAGGGGTGTGATAGTTCCAACTAGATCAAGGCCCCAACAAATGAAAGGCCAAAGTGGTGCAATAGGCTGTAGATCCTGTGATAGAGCGTGCACAAGATTTGCATGCTACTGACATGGGAGACACTTTCTGACAAAGTCACAAGAGTCTTCTTCAATGGTAGGCCAATAGTAGCTTTCTCTAAGGATTTTTCATGCTAGGACAATACCACTCATGTGGGCATCAAAAAGTCTAGAGTGTACTTCTTTTAACACCATCACGGCCTCATTTTGGTCTAAACATCAAGAGAGAGTATCGTGATAACCTTGACGATATAGGGTATTGGCTATGATAACATAGCGTGATGATTTTTGGATAAGGTTTTGGCATTGGGTATGTGTGAGGTGAGGGGATATGATACCATAGTTAAGGTAAGCGTGAATCTCATGGTACCAAGGGGATTCAGGACCAACCAAGATACAAACACTGTTTGAATCCTCATTCGCATAGGCGGGTGTGAGGAGCTGCTCAACTAAAAACTCATACTATGTAGCTGCTTGGGGAATTTCCAAGAGTAAGCCTATAGTAGCCATAGCATCTACTACTTTGTTTTGTATTCGAGGCACTTGTGTAAATTGAAGCCTTGTAAAATGCTAGGTTAGCTAATCAACTAGCTCTTTGTAGGGTAATAGCTTTTCATCTTTGGTTTGATATTCATTTAGGGCTTGCTTGATGATGAGCTGAGAATCGCCAAAAAATTGTAACTCAACAATGTTCCATTTTGTAGCTATCTTTAATCCTTCTATGAGGGCCTCATATTCAGCTATATTGTTGGTGCTAGGGAATTGTAGCTTGAAGGCTTTTGGAATGTAATCTCCTTGAGGTGTGACCAAAAATATTCCTACCCCTAATCCATGAGATGTGTATGAGCCATCAAAATAAAGTTTCCATGGGGGCTGTTCTTCAATTAGACAGATATGCTCATCTAGAAATTCTGTGATCAATGGATAAGCATCTATTAGAGGTGCATCAGCTAGGTGATCTGCTATAGCTTGCCCTTTGATTGCCTTTCTATCCACATACTGGATGTCAAATTCACTAAGGAGTATAACCCATTTGGCCAAACGGCTTGTAAGTTTTGTTCTGGAGAGCATATACTTGAGAGGGTCGATCTTGGAGACTAGTTGGATGGTATGACTTAGCATGTAGTGGCAAAGCTTTTGAGTTGAGAAAACAACTGCCAAACAAGCTTTTTCCATAGGAGTATAAATGATTTCATAACCAACTAGGGTTCTACTGATGTAGTAGATGGCTCTTTTTTTGCCATAGTCATCGAGCTATGCTAGAAGTGCCCCTAGAGTAGTAGGCATTGCTGATATGTACAAAATTAGGGGATGACCAGGAACTGGTGGAACCAAGATAGGGGGATTGGTGAGATACTGCTTGAGTTGATCGAAGATGTGCTAACATAAAGGATCCCACTTGAAGTTCTCATCCTTCTTTAGTAAATATGAAAATGGTGTACACTTATCTACAAGCTGGGAGATGAAGCACCGGATGAATTGAAGCTTTCCCTGAAGAGAGCGAAGTTGTCGCAGTGTCTGGGGAGGAGGCATGTCTAAGATAGCCTTGACCTTCTTGGGGTCGATCTCTATACCTTGTTTAGACACTATAAAGCCTAGAAGCTTGCCATATGTGACCCCAAAGACACACTTCTTGGGATTCAACATGAGATGATATTTGGCTAATGTATCAAAGACTTTCTCTAGGTCAGCAATATGATTCATAAAGGTATGAGATTTGACCAAGATACTATCCACATAATCCTCCACAATGCTATGGATGAGATCATGAAAAATGGCTGTCATAGCTCTTTGATAGGTAGCCCTAGCATTCTTTAGGCCAAAAGGCATCATGTTGTAACAAAAGGTTCCCCAAGGGGTAGTAAATGTTGTCTTATGTTGATCCTCTTCTACAATCTTGATTTGATTATAACCAGAAAATCCATCCATGAGGGAAAAAATTTCATGTCCAGCTGTAAGATCTACAATCATATCTATGTTGGGCAAGAGAAAATCATCTTTTGGACAAGCTTTGTTAAGAACTCTAAAATCAGTGCAAATTTTGATGTCACCGGAAGGTTTAGTGATGGGGACCATCTTGGAGATCCACTCTGAGTAGTCAATAGGTCAAATAACCTTAGTAGCTAACATTCTTTCTAATTCAGCTTTGACCAGTAATGCCACCTTGGGGTGCATTTTTCTAAGCTTTTGTCTAACGGGCTTGATCTTTGAATTGATTGCAAGATGATGAACTACAAGCTTTGGATCAAGTCCTGGCATGTCCTGATATGACCATGCAAATTGGCCAATGTTCTCTCTTAAGACCACAAAGAGGAGATCAGCTTGGTCTTGTGATAGGGATACAACAATGTGAATAAGTCCAGGGATCTTTGAAGAACCAATGTTGACTTCTCGAGTATCCTCAATTAGAATAGAAGACACCTCTGGTCGATTATCTTGAGGAGGCAATGCTAAATCTTCATGTTTTGCTTGTGGCTCTGGATTTTCTTGCTGAGGGGTTCTCTTCACTACCATAGCTAGTCTCAGATTCACCTTAGTTCCAGTTTTGGGTGTATCGAAACTAGGTTGGGGATTTCCTCCAAAATACCCCTTGGGATCTAGCTTGTAGATATAGGTAGAATCTAGCTTTGTTTTCTTATGAGGAGTTTTGGCTCTCATGAATTTCAAAAGCACTTCCTCTGATGTGAACTCATCAATATGTATGATGCTTGGTTGGTCCCAATCTATGAGTTGTGGATGGGCGAGTGGTAGGTCAATGAGGTGGATGGATAATTCTTGGAGAACAGAGTCTCCGAGGGAGATTTGGTCTGGGATATCATCGTAGGCTCTCTTTTCAACTTCCTCAGGAATGTCTTCAATTTTGACAAGGTCACGATGAATGTTTGAAAAAGCATGACCATCCATATTGGTGCCCCCAGTTGTGGGTATGCCAAAGCCAAGACCTGACTTTGATTCCCACTTTTGTGCATCGATGGGGCACTGCATTGCTCTTTCTTCTAGTCCTCGACCACCACCTTGATAGTTCCATTTATCAGTGATGAGCTTATGTTCTTGGAGATACTTTTGGCTGAAGTGATCAAGGCGTGCTTGATTTCTTTGAGGTGCATCCTTATGTAACCAATTGTTGATATCTGGAGTGAGCTCCTCATGAAGAGGGATTTTCAAGGACACAAAGGTTGTTGGGCCAAACTATTTGTATCGAGGAGGTGGAATCTCCTTAGCTTTGTGATATGTTAGTCATCCATGGGCATGTGGATCAAGTGGGAGTGCCTCAACAGCAAATGCATCCAACAGACTATACTCTCCACAACCTTTGTTATTGATCTTCACAGTAGATAGGGTAGAGGTGAGGATGGTTTCTAGGTCATTACAAGTGTGGGATGAGCTGGCGATGGATGTGCCGATATCAATTCAAGGGCAATGGTTTGTATATGAAGCTTCAACTGCATTGCAGTAAGCAAAGGGTTCTGGATCGGCATGGATGGTTACCTCAGTGCCTTGATGCACAAATTTGATGCACTAATGGTAAGTCGATGGAATGGCTTTCATGGCATGAATCCATGGGCAACCGAGGAGGATGTTAAATGGTAGGTTTAGATCAATAACATGGCAAAGTGTCTCTTGGATGACTAGCCCAACCTTGATTGGCAGCAAAATAGTTCCTTCTATGGATCTTTCCAAGTTGTCATAAGCTTTGATGGTGATAACCTCACTGATGATATCTGCCTCAGTATACCCAGCTTGTTTTATAAATTTTTTAAGGGTGCAAATATTCAAGGCTGATCCATTATCTATCATTACTCTTTTCATGGCAAAATTGGATACCATGATGGCTATGCGAAGCGGAAGGGTGTGATCTGGCTTGACCATGGGTATGTCGGTGGGTTTGAAAGATAGGGCACATGAGGAGGATAGGTGTCCAACAAGATTATGAAAATTAGTAGCATTGATATTTGAAGGGACATGAGATTCTATAAGAGCACTGTCAAGGATGTTCTTGTACACGGGACTGGTGCGAAGAAGGTTTAAAATGGAGATTTGGGCTGGCATATTCCCAAGGTGTTCCAAGATATTGTACTAGCTTTTTGATGGAGCTAATGGTGCTGGTGAAACTGGTGGGCCTGCAATGTTAAATCGTGCTCTTCGAGTGGTGACTGCACACTCATTGTTTGGTCCTTGAATATTGATAACATTAATAGAAGGCTCTTTCTCAAATATACAACCTATGAGGCTACCATAGTCTATATAGGATGAAGTGTGGTCATTGTTCTTCCCATGCTGTTGGTTTGGCTGGTGGTTGTTGGTGTTGTTGTTGTTGGCTTGGATAGGTGCTTTTCTAGGATTTTGGTTGTTGTGAGGAGGAAAAGCATTTTGATATATCTATAAGCCTACATTGGGAGAGGTTTGGGCACCAACGGTGATTTCTTTGCGATCAATGAGGTCCTGCACATAATCTTTCAGTTTCATGCATCTAAGGGTAGTGTGACCTTTTACCCTATGAAATTTGTAGTACTCATTGTCTTTGTACCATGCAACTTTGGATTGGCTTGGGTCAATTTGCTGGGTAGGAGGAAATTTGATGAGGTTTTCCTTGACTAGTTTCTCAAAAATGACATCCAAAGGTTCACCAAGGGGTGTATAATTTCTAGGTGTAGGTTGGAATCTGGGCTTTTGCCCTGCAGCTACATTGATGGCATTACCTTGATTTCTAGACCCTTGAAAGTTGGGTCTTGGATTGTGGTTTTGATAGCTTTGGTTATTCTTCTATTGGTAGTTGATAGCTTGTTGATTGTTTGATTGATATGGTGGGTTAGACTGGTTTTGTGAAGGACCAATAATATTCACATGTCTGGTGTCAGTGATGCCATATGTTGCAATGTGCTTTTTTTTGTTCCAATACCTAGACTTGTCATTGGAATGTGATTGATTTTAGTTGTCTTCCTTGTAAATCTTGACCAAACCATCTTTAATGAGTCCTTGCTCAAGGATCATTCCTTTCTCTTTGATGTCTTTGTAGGTCTACAAACAGTTCATGGTCATGTGGTGAGCCAAGCTAGGATGGGCATTATCAATAAAAATTTTCACCAAATGACACTCTGGCAAGGTGCAAGATATGCGGGTGGTAAGGTTTGCCATCTTTGCAGATATTTAGGAAGGCTTTCTCCACCTTTTTGCTTAGTGTGGAAAAGATCAACTACTGATATCTCTGTTTCAACAAGATGGGCATATTGGGCTACAAATGCCTTAGACAATTTAGCAAAATTTTTAATTGTGGCATGGGGGATTCTATAAAACCATTCAAGAGCTGGTCTGGCCAAGATTGTGGGAAAGAGACACAAGAGGAAGACATCATCGTATGCCACTTCTTGGTAGTGCATGTAAAATTATTTGATATGTGTGACAGGGTCTCCTTTTCCTCTGAATTTGTCAAACTTGGGTGTCTCAAAATGCTTGGGAAATGGTGTCATGGTAATGGCTCTGTCAAATGGGTAAGGACACACATTCTCAAACTTGAAGGTTTTTGGATCATTTCCTTCTTGGATGTTCTTCAAAGCAGTTTTCATGGCTTCCCATTCTGAATTAATGGGTGACATTTGGGGTGCCCCCAATGTAGGAGTGCCTTGAGGTAGGTATGTGCTAGATGGGGCAATGGAATATGGATGGCTTTGAGGTATGGGCTGGTAGGGATTGTACATGGCTTGGGCAACTAAATGGTGGATGATGGGTTGGTGAGGTGGAGGTGGCACATATTGCTGCATATGTTGCAAGGCTTGCTACTGATATTGGATTTGAGGTTGGGATTGAGGAACATAAGCTGGTTGTGGGATAAATGGATTGCTTTGTGGAGGTAAGGTATAAGATGGGTGTGAAGCTTGGGGAAAGGATTGGGGAGCTTGTGGAACTTGACTTTGGATTTGAGGAGTTTGACCAATATATGTGGGCTATGCCCCTATTTGGGAAGGTGTCTGCATGGCAAAAGAGGCCAAGTAATTAGTGGTTGGTGGTAGTGTATTTCCTCTTAGAAGTGGCATAGAAAAATAGTTGGTAATAGGAGGTAATGGATTGGTTGGTGGTGGAGGTGGTGGGAATTGAAAGTTTGGGAATGGAACTGATGAGGTTTGATAGCATGGTGGCTAGATTTGAAAGCTTGGTAAAGTGGTGGCAGGAGCTTGGGTCACTTGAGAGCTTGGCAAAACATTGGTAGTAGCTTGTGGGGTGTGATAGCTTTGTGGAGTGAAGGTAGTAGCTTGTGGATTTGTGGCTGATGGCACTGAGCTCCAAGGACCTAGTGGAAATGATGGAATTGTGTTATGATTGGAGGTAAATAGGTTGGGGTTTGATAAAAGGTTGATTGCGTGGCCCCATGGGTGGCATCCCAGTTGTATATGTTGTGGTTGGCCAAAGATGCTAGCATTGATTTGGGAGATCGGTGGATTTGGAAGGCTGGGTTGGGGGACAGTAGTAGCAATAGTGAAGGGAGTGAATGATGAGGTTTTTTGGGTGAAGGGGGTTTGGGATGAAGTGGTATGGACCAATGGTGGAGTGGTGGTGGTTGGATTGGCTTGTGGAAGGGATATTTCAACTTGAGTGGAGGCTGGTATGTTTGGGTCTGTTGGATCATATGGGATGGGTTGAGGCTCTTCTTTTGGCACATATTGAGGATAATTTGAATCATAAGAGCCTATGGGTGGTGGGAGTTGCTCAAAAAAGGGGTGAGATGGATTTGATAAGGGGGAGGTCTTCCAAAGTCAAAGGCTCCAATGTTGTCCCTTCGAAAGTTAGCCATGATTGTTTCCTTGTTTTTTTCTATAATGGCATTCACCAATACTATATTTCTTGGTTGGTTCATGAAAGCTTCAATATCAGTAGGTGATGGTATAGCATTCTCTGGGCTGAAGGATGGTTGAGTTCTCAAGGGGAGCGATGCTATTGGATCCAAATGATAGGACTCCATTGTTTCCTTCTTCTTCTTGCCTAAGCAAGTGATGGGTGGCATGAAAATGCAGAATGTTTCCTAGGGATGAGATGCAACAATGCTAATGGATGCAAAGGGGGGAGGCTTTTCTATGCAAATGATTTCCTAGGTTGAGGCAAAGCTATATGAAAAAACCTAAGGATGATTGGGTTGAGGATTCTAACTTCAAAGATATGTTGCCAAATTATGAAAGGTCTGCTTTCCTATGTGCAAGCTTGCTGGTGATTGTGTCAACTTAAGGATAGACTGATGATCCTTTAGGAAGAACATGAGATTGACCACTTGTGGATCCCAACCTTTAGCTCAAGGTTATGGGGGATAACAAGTGACAAAGCTAGATTACCCTAGACAAAGCTCTGTCAAAGGGATAACCTTGGTGAGGCTAGTGGATTTGGAAGATGTTAGGAATGGCAAACTTTTGGCAAGGTGACAACAATTTTGAAGGCTTGGATGTGAAGATTTTTGGATTGTTGGCTACATGGTTTGGTTCTAAATGAGATGGATGAGCTAAAATTCTTAAGGGGATGACTAAGGATGGTTGGCTTACCTACAAGGATGATTCTAAAGTGAAGCTTATGCAAGAAGATGTGGAGAAACAAGGGGGTCTAATCATAGAAGTCATGCCTAGTTGGTAAGGCATAAGCATTGTTAACTCCTAGATGTTGGTTAAGTTGGATGGTGCGATCTAACTAAGCATCTTGAAGGGCTTCGTCAGCAGCTTTGTCCTCTGCTTTGTGGAGTTTGGCAATTTGAGGGCTTGGTGTTAGTTCCTTTCTCTTGGCTAAAAGTTCTTGGTATGCCTGAGATGGCTTGAGTTTAACTTTGTGAAATTTCTGTTTGTGTTTGGGTTGTTCTGACATGAATTTTTGAATCTACTTGGCTTTGAGAGATCTTGATTGTTTTTCTTCAACTTGTTCAACTTTTGGAATAGGTAGTGACTACGCTAAGTGTGCCCTAAGCTAGTATTGACCAAGTTTGGCAAACATTTATTCAACAAATAAAAAATCAAGCAATAGATAGAAACAACCATATAGAAGTTTTGGATACTCAGAATGTGATACTTGTGCCAAGGAGTGTGTATGTTTTACAAATGTTTTGATCAGTCACTTCAAACACATTAACATCCTAGATGGTTGTCTACAAGGCTGATAGTTGGTTTAGCTAGGGAGTCTTCGATATACCCAAGGTATGTGAGGCCCAAATCCATAGATGAAACCAAAAAGATGTCACACAGCTGAGAGAAGCGGTAACTCACTTCTCCTCTTTCACTTCTCAAGGGTATAAAGTTCCTTGAGGCTTAGCCCGAGTGACAAAATCTTGATTCTAAGAGAGGTGTCTTTGGATTCACCTCCCAATTTTTATACTCCACCAGAATGCTGGAGTTGAGGTCGTCCCAAGGGGGTGATGAAATCCCCAAGCAGGCCTCCTAAAAGGAGAAACAAGATTTTTAATCCTAATCTTATGCACCCAAGATGGCCTCGAAAGATGACAAGGGGAGAGAAGACTTGGATGACCTTGGGCTAAAAAACACACTTGTTCCTTTTCCAATTGACTCTTATGTGTGCTGATCTAGACTTTGCAAGCACTCATGTTTAAGATGCAAATGTTCAATCCAACTTGAAGCATTAACAAAAGTAAAATCGATCGAAGAATGAAAACAAGAAGAAGAGTTAAGCTCAATAAGAAAGTAAACCCGCACGCCCGGAGGCCCTCCACATCAAGTATCGATTAATTTTCTTTAAGGCATTCAAGATTGAGTGTGAGTTTATTTTAAGCCCAAAAAGAAAGATGTATAAAAATCGGTTTCAAGCGCACACCCAGAGGCCCTCCACATCAAGAGTTGTTCAATTTTAATGTCCAAATGAAGTTTTAGTGAGCCTAATGTGCATTCAAGAAATTTTCCAAGTTAGAAAAACTAATAAAAAAACAAGTAAGTGAAGTTTGATCTTTATGGAGCACTTAACACCCTCTTAGGTGGACCCATCCCCATAGATGGCGCTGAGATTGCAACCAATGGTTAAATTGATGGGTGATTAAAGAGGGTGAGTCCAACTACAAACTCACTTAAAGCGTCTTTATTTGGTTTTTATAATTTAGGAAGTTTCTAGAATGTAGATTCTTTTTATGCCCCAAAAGATGATTATTTGATCTATGGAATTCAAGATTGGATTTTTTGTTTTAATCATGCATTCATAAAAAAAAAAAAACTTGATTTTAATCCATGGCACTCAAGATTGATTTTAGCAACATGCATTCAAGGACAAGTGATTAAACATTCAAGTTTTTTCCTTTGAGCATTCAAGATTGAGATTTTTTGTGTTGTTTTAAGAACTTTGAAGTGCTTTGTTTTAACCTTAGATCATTCAAGATTGTTTTGGACTCAAAAGTGAAAATGACTCTTTGGACTTTGGTTTTCATTCAAGATTTTTTGTTCTAGTTTGCATATTTTAAGCCCAAAAATGATATTCTAAGATTGTTTTGATGCATGAAAAACCTAAGAAACATTCAAGATTTTGCAACAAGACATTTGTTTGGAACAAATAACAAAGCTTTTAGGACAATTTTTTGCAACCATTTAGGACTCTTAGCTTTCATGAGATTTTTAAAAGAACTTTAAAATATTTGCAAATGAGGTTCATTTTATCCTTGATTGATGCTTTGAGTTTGATTTAGATTTTAGTGTGCATTCATAAAAAAAAAAAAAACTTGATTTTAATGCATGGCACTCAAGATTGATTTTAGCAACATGCATTCAAGGACAAGTGATTAAACATTCAAGTTTTTTCCTTTGAGCATTCAAGATTGAGATTTTGTGTGTTGTTTTAAGAACTTTGAAGTGCTTTGTTTTAACCTTAGATCATTCAAGATTGTTTTGGACTCAAAAGTGAAAATGACTCTTTGGACTTTGGTTTTCATTCAAGATTTTCTGTTCTAGTTTTCATATTTTAAGCCCAAAAATGATGTTCCAAGATTGTTTTGATGCATGAAAAAACTAAGAAACATTCAAGATTTTGCAACAAGACATTTGTTTGGAACAAATAACAAAGCTTTTAGGACAATTTTTTACAACCATTTAGGACTCTTAGCTTTCATGAGATTTTTAAAAGAACTTTAAAATATTTGCAAATGAGGTTCATTTTATCCTTGATTGATGCTTTGAGTTTGATTTTGATTTTGAACCTTTTGAAATGGAAACTTGAAGTTCTTTTTAAATTCCCAAAAATGAAGTGTTCCTAACTTTGCATGAATGCATCTAAAACCTTGATGTTGCAAAGATGCAAAGGATTGGATTGGTTTAGTTTCACTTGTTAAAAGATTTTTTTTTTTTTTTTTTTTGCAAATTTTTAATTTTTAATGGATTTAAGTATGATTTGGGGGTTCATTTTAAGCACTAAAAAGAAGTGTGTATGATTTTTCTTCTTTCAAAAAAAATGGCCAAGATCTCCCACAAGAAGAAGAAGAAAAAGTAGATGGAATAAGAATAATATAGACAAGAAGAGGAAGAAGAATTCCAAGTGCTTTGTCCACCCATAAGCTTGAAAAATCTGCAAACACTATGAGATAGACTATGAGTTCCTTTGTCTTCTTCATGCTCATGTGGACCTACAAAAAAAATTTATACAATCCTACCAATCACAAAAATAAGAAAATTTAGCCAAAATTAGCAAATGACATACAAAACTTGACTAAAAAAGCTAATGAAGATGACCCATGCGGGGTCCCACCGGGCGTGCCAAAATGTATATGAGCAATGTTAGTATGCTAATAGAAACCAAATTTAAATAAAGCTTCTACAAACTAAACAAAATTCATAAACTTCAAGATAGACTAAGATGAGCTCTCAATTGAGAATATGAGCCATTAATGGGCTCTCTCAATGAGAAGATCTCTTGTTGAGTAGCTTTGTTTAAATAGATAGGATGTATGCTCAAGCTTTATGCTTCAAAAAGGGCTTCAAATGGAGTTAGAATTTGGGTGTGAGTGTATGGTTTTGATGTAAAATGGCTTCTTAAAATGGCATTATGACTTTACTTCATGGATTGTGTTGTTTTACAAAGGGGAAGGATCCAATTTATAGGCAAGAGGCTTGAGGGATTGAGGGCTAAGATGCAAGGATGGGGAAAAGCTCATGGAGGGCTTAGATTGCATGAGAGGAGAGCACATGGATTGTGCTTCCTTACAGCCAATCAGGGAGTGACACATGAGGATGGAGGAAAGGGGAAGGATGAGTCAACAAAGGAGGCTCAAGGGATAAAATCTTCATAAAGACCCTCATAATGGCTTGTAAGAGCAATGAAAGGGCTTTGGAAGAGTAATTTATGGCCTAGTGGGCTTCATAAAGTTTTATGGTTGGGATATTTTGAGGGAGATGAGAGGAATTTTGACTTAGGCTTGATTAGGAAGGTTTTAAGCTTGTTTAGGCTTGTACAAATGATTAGAGGATGGATTAGGATGGTTTAGGATTAGCTTAGGGATAGGCAAGTGGATGGCATTTAAGTTTTAACCCATGTTTAGGGAATGTGACAAGGTTAGGAGGGGATTAGGATTAGGTTTAAAGACATTTTTTAGAAGAGTCTAGACTTTGGATGAGGATAAAGACTTTCTAGAATAGTCTAGAACTTCCTAGGATGAGGATGAAGACTTTCTAGAAGAGTCTAGAACTTCTTAGGATGAGGATAAATTAGATTTTTAGGAAATAAATAAAGTTTTATTTATTTCAAGGGTCTGGGTTGAGGATATATTTATTAAAACTTTTTTAATAAACATGAGGATTAATATTTAATCTTAATTAAATATTTTGAGTTGGGATTAGGGGTAGGAAATGATGGGATTAGCCTTTACTCAAAAGTAAAGAAGGATTAGAAGATTTTGGAAGAGGTTAGTGGTCTTAAGGAAATTGGCCAAGTTTTGGGCAAAAAATAAATTTTTTATTTATTTTGGGATTTTTTGTCAATTTATTAATTAAATAATTAATAAATAAGGAAATAATGTTTAAATAAGATTTAAACATTTTTGGGAGGGATTCTTTGATTAAATATTTTTAATTAAGATAAAGGGATTTAATGGCATGAAAATAAATAAATAAATTAAATAATTAATTATTTAATAAATGATGATGTCATCAGGGACTTTTTTCAGAAAATAAAAATACTTTAATTTCTAAAGGATTTTTAGGTGTCTACAGGTAGGGTTTATGAAAAGTAAAAAAACTTCAACAAAATGCACATATCACTTAGATGCATAGAAATTGCTCTCTACATATAGCTCTTTGAAAATTCATGTTGACAAATGAATTTGATTTCATTCCTTTTTAAAAAATTTACTTTCCAACTGCCATAAATGCTTGGTATGGTCACATGCATAGTGATAGACTTTCTTCCACTCGATCTAATTTATTTTCTTGACAGAGTCATTTATGATTTAGTGTCCACAAAATGACTTATTTACACCTGACCTTACTCAACATGGTCTTGCAACCTAACCTAGCTTGGTAAGGTTTAAAATTTCCTTGGACACTCAGTGATCCCTTTGCATATTGAATGCTAATATGGATCTTTCCTTCTAGCTAATTAAAATAGAGGTAAAATCTTTTCTTCAGAATCTTAGTTCTAGTTATCCTTGTAGGAGATCAAGTAGAAATTTTGGAGTCACCCAATTCTTGAGTGACATGTGCTTCATTGCTCAGACTTTCCTTCTTAGAAGATTTTGGAATCCATTGTTGTCTCATCTACTTTTTGATGTTGTCAGCCTTGGCTTTCATTTCATCTTCAATTCTTCCAATGTTCATATATTTATTGGAAAGGTGTCCAAGTTCTATACAAATAAAACATCTTCTAGTGGTGTCTCTTGTCCTCATGTGATGTTTTACATAGTTTATTCCAATGTGTCCAAATTCTCCATAGTAGTGACATCTGCACCAAGTGTTGTAGTCCCAACCAAATATAGCTTTTACAATATGTTCTGTTGGGTTCAATATCTTGGTTTTTCATTCAAAAAATTTGTGTCAATGTTTCTTGAATTTGTGACATTTGCCTTCAAATTTGGGTTTCTCTTTGCATTTGTTAGCTCTATGACCATGCTTATTGCAACTGTAGTGTTTTCCATTTAATTTAGCTTTACCATTACTCCAACATTTTTTTGATCTATGACCTAGCTTACCACAATGATTATAAGTAGGTCTTTGATTCTTTTGAGCTCCTTGCTTGGATTATTCACGTTCTTCTATATATCTAATTCCTACTTTTCCTTTTTGTCTATATTGGTTTTCTCATTTAATTGATCCATGTCTACTTGAGATTTCATCATCCTCTCATTGGTTTGATTTTTAGTGCTTAGATCATTTTGTAATCTTTCATTTTACAATCTTAGATTCATGATTTCTTCATTTGCATTAATAAGTTAATCAATGAAGTCTTCTTGTTGAAGGGATACATGCTGAATTTCATTGTTCTTTCCTTCTAACTCTTCTTTTATCTTGTTTTTCTCTTCCATGACATCACACAATCTTACTAATTGAATTTTTTGTTATTTTTTCAGCTTTCTTACTTCTTCTTAAAGTGTACCATTCTTTTCTAATAGTTCTCTAATTGCTTCATTAGCTTCATCCTGATTACTTTCTAAATGTATATCTTCAATTCTTTCTTTAGTGTAGAGTTTGTCATTCATCTATATTGCAAGATCTTTTCTTGTTTTTAGGGATTGAGAAAGTTTCTCCTTTGCTCTCTTAAGTGCCCAATAGCCAATTCCAAATGTAGCTTTTCATTATCAATAGCGTTATCAAGTCTGAATACTTCCATTGCCTCTAATCTTTACTCAAGATGTTAAACTTATTTTTTGAGAACCACAATTCCCTAATACCAATTTTTGGAAATACAAGATAGGCTAGGTTACTAAGAAGGGACGGGTGAATCAATAACCAATAAAACTTGATCTTAATTAACCAAATAATCCTTCATATGTGTTCTGATCTAATTATATGTATGAAAAAAATTGAAAGCATTAAGATATTAAAAACACTTTGACACACAATATGGTAACCCAAAAAACTTCCAAATAGAAAGTAAAACTAGGGTGGGGATGATACCCACAAGCTTTAGTACTATAGTATAAATTTGGCCTGTTAAGGCTTATAATGATCACTTCTAATGATTTTCCCTATTAGGAGCAATAAAGACTATTGGGTCAACCTTGTAAAAGGATTTACAAACATATAGTAAAGTATGTACTCGGTAAAGAAATTTACAAAAGATTGTTAAGTCTACCTTGTGAAAATATTTAACGGTTCCACCTGTTAGGATGAACCAGTGGCTGATGTCTGATCTACAAATTTTATTTGCTGAATGAGATCCTTTGGAGTGTAATGATCACCTTGCTATGATGGATACATATTTTTTTTCTCCTTATGCTACTTATAGCCTTCTTACTTTTCACTTGTATTCTTTGTATATATATCTTTTTTATTCATACATACCTTTTAGATGTGATATAATACATTATATATATACCAATTCAATTTATAATTCATCAAAGTCAGCTATAATACAAGTTTCACCAAAATACATAAAGTTAGCCCAACTATTGGTACTTGGGTTCTAAAGAAAAACACTGTGAGGATCTGACACTCGAAAACCATTTTTAATGTTTGGAATCATCATGCACTTGGTAGATGTAGAAGCTTGTCTCATACTAATCACATTCAAATAGTCTAAAATCATCTATGGTGACTTGGTGAACACTATGAAACTCAAGAATCACTTGTTTGACATTGCATAGCTTGGTCAACACTATCAGTATGAGCTCAATATAAAATAAATCACTTGGTTGAAACTGCATAGCTTGGTCAACACTAGATTCACATTACTAAAGCTATAGACTCTATAATCACTGGAGGGCTCAATTTACACTAAGAAACTTAGTAAATGCTATGAAACTCAATTTACACTAATAATAACCAACTTGGTAGACATTTCTTGGTGCAAACTAAATATTGTACTTGGAACTTGATAGCAACTATAGAACTCGATAGAGCCTAAATAACTTTGTTAACACTATAAACTACAAGATAAGCTCAGTAGCTACTAATCATCTAAGTGTGTGTGTGTGTGTGTGACTAATAAACAAACTTGATTGTAATGTCAACAATTTAAAATATTTTCCTTGAACTTACATACATGTGACAAAAAATAAAATAAAAATCTTCTAGATGATAGTAATATCTAGGATCATCTCCACGCCTTCTCAAATTCTAGATTTGACAAGTTGAATCAATTCCTTGACCAATTTTCCAATACTCTACCAACAACCTTGTTCTAACGATGCCAATCCTATCCTTTGGAAACAAAAATAGATGCAAAAATTATAATTAAGTCTAGAAGTCTTATACATCTCTTCTATATTATTCAAAATAAACTCCTCTAATTTTTTAGACTTATACCTACTCCTTGTGATGCTTACTGTACCAAACAATATGATTGTGCACTTATTGCTTAGTACTTACATAATTTTATCAATTAGTCATTATCAAACACCATACCTATCTTCAAGAACATAGTATATCATAATGTTTCCATTAATTAAAACTCCTATAAACTTACCTAGTCCAAGTTAACAATAAAATTGAGTTTTACCACAAGAATCGGGTCTTCATTTAATGAGCCTTCAATAGTTAGGAGTCCCATCATTCGAGTGAAGAAATTTGTATGAGGAAATAATTAGTATTTCTATGCATTTTAAGGATTTTTAAATCACCAAATTTTGTCCAACATAAATGATGAATGATGTTTTATACAAAATGGTTGTCCTTGGGAATGAAATTTATAACACACCACCTTTGACCTATCATCTTACTTTAATTGTGTCTCATTCTTTGGTGACATAACACAATTAATAAACCTATATATTTTAAGCTTAAAAATTATTTCATCAAACCTAAACATTTATTTGGTATCCCATTGATTGGATATATATTGTATCATTTTATCACTTATTGCATGTCATATATCAAAGAAGTTACATCTCCATAGTAGTTGTTAGTAATTAATGTTCATAATATAACTAGGGTGGTTGAATCAGTTATGTAATTATTAAACTCAATATAAACTTTAATCCAACTTAATCATGTGAGAAATGTAATAAAAAATAATGAAATATAGATATAGACAGTGACACCAGATATGTTGACCAAGGAAACCCTTGATTAGAGGGAAAACCCTAGTGGGCATCAGACCCACAAGATGATGTACTAATATAAATGTCCCTTGTGAAATGATAGACCATGTGAGGATTCTGATTAAACACATTTAGTATATATGAGTCCCTATTAGGAGATTCCAACCCTACTAGGAGTTGTACCAACCCTATTAAGAGTTGTGGAAGGCAACGAAACCCACTATCCAAATAGCTTAAGGATCAGATCAATGAACCCACTTTCCAATTGAGCTTGGTATTATTCCTTTTATAACAATAGATTTTAAACAAGATTCTACTTCTTCCTCTTTCCAGTACATCAGACTTATTCTCCTTCAGACCATGCAATTAAATCTAGAACTCTGTACTCAATAGTAATAACCCTTAAGGTCACTCACACTCATAAGTAAATTAGTCTACTTCTTTAGTGCTCTACTACTTAAATAGTTCACAAGTCCCATATACTCTCTATTTCTTAAACATTAAAAAAATCTTTCCTTTATACCATGCCCAATAATAAATCCTTGAGTCTTCTTTCCACTTAATTATTATGTGTTAATTAAATGAATACACATTTGATTAATGTTATCAACTCATAGTCATAAATAGAATTTTACTCGTGCAACTTTTGTACATGTGCACTTTTTGATGTCATTATTGGATAGTATGTTGTCTCTAGTTAACTACACAACTTTTCATTTCATTTGTGATGAACTGTACCAATCACATAATAGGAAATGCTTTCCCAATACTCTATTTCCATATGATTCTCTGTAGATCAATAATATCTTTTGCGCACTGTCAATTTAGGTTCTGTGTAATTATCCTTATAATAAATACATACTATACTATGTGTTGTAAACTACACATCAATAAATAAGTGATATATTGTGCTTAATACAAAGATCATGGTCTATTGTTCTATCAATCTTTACAAACTTACTACTATGTTGTCATCAATGAAAAATACAGTCATGAATACATCATATCAATGTTCTACGATGCTCCCCCATAGTGGTAGCATCAACATTCATGCTGACAATCTCCCCCTTTAGCATTGATGGCAACATAGATGGAAAACATCTAAGTTACAAGAATACCAAGTATACAGATCTTCTTCATCAATCAAATTTTCTTTGTTTTCCTCAAACACACATCATACATCATGTCTACTTCATTATCCTCAAAAGAACATCATACATTATGTTCTCATTTCTTCCCCATTATACTACCTAGAATATTTTTCATGTCACTCTCTCCCCCATTGACATCAATTTCAAAGGTTACAGTGTAATACACAAATAGTTCAATTGCTCAAAGATATAACAATCTACCAACATGGCCATAAGCCAGTCTATTTCTTTACAACTTTTGTATATAAATCCATAAACAACTCAAGTGTCTAGAGACACTATTGCATACCAATTACCAATTACCAAAAGTCCTTTGCTGACTCTATTCATCGCAGATACTCCCCCATTGAGGAAGCATCATCATTCAATCTAGTCTAACAGTGGTGCTTTCTTCCAAGGACTAATGCACTTTTGCATCTTCTACTCTAAAGTAGGCAAGGGCATAACCCCAAGCATACGTCTTAGGTACTCAAATTTTTCCTTTGGTAAGGCCTTTGTGAAAATTATTGCAATCTATTCCTTAGTGTTAACATACTCTAGTATGATTTCTTTCTCTACAACTTTCTCTCTCAACACATGATACTTTATAGAATGCTTTGTCTTAGAATGCAAAAATATGATTCTTAGACATACTTAGTGTACTTGTGTTATCATAGTAAATGATAAAGGTTCTTTGAATGTAATTCTAATATCCTTCATCATCTACTTCATCCATATAACTTGATTATAGTTGTTTGCTACTGCAACATATTCTACCTCTACTGTACTCTGTGAAGTGCAATCTTGTTACTTGTTAATCCAAGAAACTATTCTTCCACCAAGAAAGAATGCTCCTCCATTGGTGCTTTTTCTATCATCCATATCTCTTTCCCAATCAACATCAATATAAGTGCAAAGAGTAAAATCATTACATCTATCATACCAAATGCCATAATTAGATGTCCCTTTCAAATATCTAAATATCCTTTTTACTACTATATAGTGATATTCTTTGGGATCAGCCTAAAATATTTCCACAATTCCAACTAAATTAGCTATATCTGGTCTATTATGAGTTAGATACTACAATCCTCCAATCATATATCTATGCTTCTTTTGTTTAATAGTAGGTTGCTATTCCTTGCTAGATAACTTGTGACTAGTTACCATAGGAGTTCCAACAAGTTTACAATTTTTGAGTCCAAATATTTTAAGAAAATCATTCAAGTACTTAGTCTAAGAAATAAAGATACCTTCTTTATTTTAAAAATTTTTCAATCCTAAGAAAAATTCCATTTCTCCTATCACACTCATCTCAAATTGATTCTCCATATCTTCTAAGAATTTTTCATTGACTTCATCGTTTCCTCCAAAAATGATATCATCAACAAATACAATGATTATCAACAAACTATTTTCTATTTCTTTCAAGTACAAGTTACTATCTATTGTTCCTTTAGAAAATCCAATATTTGCTAAGTATTTATCTAACCTTGCATACTAGATTCTAAGTGCTTTCTTTAATTTGCAAACTGTATCCTTCACTTTTGTCAAAGGAAAACCTTCTGGCTGCTCAATATAAAGCTCTTGTTCAAATTCTATATTCAATAATGATGACTTAATATCCATCAAATGTACTTTGAAGCTTTTATTTTTTGCATATACCAATAATATTCTAACTACTTCCATTCTTGCTATAGATGCATATGTTTCCTCATAGTCTATTCCTTCTTGCTAAGAATACCCTTTGCATATCAGTCTTTCTTTATTTCTTATTACTACTCCTTGATCATTCATTTTTTTTCTAAATACCCACTTTGTGCCAAACACATTCTTGTCCTTAGGTCTAGGAACTGGTTCCCATGTGTCATTCTTTACTATCTGTTCAAGTTCTTCCTTCATTGCTTTCATCCAATGATCATCCTTAACTGATTCATCTATGCTCTTTGGTTCTACTTAAGATATTAAACATAGTTTTTCATTGATTCTTCTTCTTGTCATTACTCCTTTTTCTTGACTTCCTATTATCTAATTAGTAGGATGATTTCTCATCATATTTTTATTTGGGGTAGGAGTTGCTACTTCAACTCTTATTTGAGGTATTGCACTCTATTCTCCTCTTATTTCTTCATTTTGCACATTATTTTTCAAGTCATTGTTATTCTTGAGAAATAATTCATTACATCTGTTGGTCATCCCAATTTTAACATTATCTTCATTAGAATTATAATCCATCATCTTTTTCTTTGGTACCAATGTTTTCATCTATTCTCACATTTGTGCACTCTACTATATTTTTTATTCTATAGTTGAAACATATGTAGGCTTTACCTTTTAATGAATAACCAAGAAACATACCTTCATCGCTCCTTGGATCAAACTTACTAATATCATCATATCTTTTGATTTAAAATTTTATCTCAAATATTCTGAAATATTTGACTAATGGTGAATATCCAAACCATAATTCAGAAGGTGTTTTCTCCATACCTTTTTTGATCTGTACTCTATTCAAAGTATATACTATTGTGTTGACTGCTTCTCTCCAAAATGTCTTGGGTACATTATTCTCAAATAACATATCTCTTGTTTCTTCATCAATTGATCTATTTCTTCTTTTAGCAATCCTATTCTACTCAAGTGAATAAGGTGAAGATAGATGTTTGTTGGCTCCATGCTCTTCGTAGTAGGTATTGAATTCTCTAGAAGTGAATTCCCCTCCTCTATCAAATCTTAAGCTCTTGATTTTAACTCTAGATTCATTCTCTACTCTATTCTTGAATATCTTGAATTTCTTAAATGCTTCTAATTTTTCTTTAAGAAAAGCTACCCACATCATTCTAGTAAAATCATCAACAAAAATCATAAAATAAATTTCTTGATAAAATCCTCTTGTTCTTGAAGGACCACTTCAATATCTATGGACCAATTCCAACTTCTCTTGGTACTAAACTTCTTGCTAGGAAATGAAACTTTCTTCTACTTAGTCAAGATACATTCCTTACAAATAATGTTAGTAGGCTTAGTTATCTTAGGTAAATCACTCACAACAAGTGTATTACTAACTTTCAAAATGTTATCAATGTTTATGTGATAAAATATTATGTGCCATAACCAACTATTGTCAACTTTAGCTACTAAACATGTTATTTCAGTGATGTTCAACTGAAATACTTTACCTCTAGTTCTTGTGCTAATACAAAGCAATTTTCCTTCCTTTTCCTTAATGATACATGTGTCATTACCAAACTGTAATTGGTAACCATTTTCCATAAGCTATTCAACACTTAACAAGTTATGTTTTAGTCCATCAACAAAGTAAACATCATCAATATTTTTTTTACCATCAAGTGTGATAGATCCAAATCCTATAATGTAATAGGCTACATTGTTCCCTACTTTGACAATCCCTCCATCATGACTTCTGAAATTGACAAATTTTCTAATATCACCAATCATGTGATGTGAAAAACCACTATCAATGATCCAATCTTTCCTTTCAACTTGTGAAATCAGTTCACTTTCTTCTCTAATCTCTTTGTCAAGATGATTCTCCTTTATAGCTACAAATCCCAATTCATATTCACTTTTTCTTTGATTAGATTCTTCTTATTCTTCTTCTTCTTCATTAGCATATAAGCAATTTCTAGCTCTTCTAGGGTTGAATCTTCCCTTATACTTCCATTCTCTTTTAGGACACTTAGATGCATAATGACCAAATTCATTACATATCCAACAAGTAAAATAAATTCATACCTCCTTTTTCTCTTTTCATAACCAAATCAATACCTTCCTTGATCTTCATGTCTTCTTTGGATTTAGTTTCATCTTTGCTAAAACTTATGTTCTTCTATATACAATAGAAATATTCTAAATCTAAAAACTCAATATTCTACTCTTTACACAGATCTTATAACTCACTAAGAATTTCCACCATAAGGGTGTCCAAATTTACTCTGTTAGACTTAGGAATATCTTTCCTAAACATGCTCACCATAGATCTCCCAAAGTTGTTAAACTTTTTCTTCAAGCACTTGTGTGCTGATACCAATTATTAGTAATTAATGTTCATAATATAACTGAGGGGGGGAGGGGGAGGGGGGGTGACTCAGTTATGTATTTATTATTTTGATATCAAATTTAATCCAACTTAATCATATGAGAAATGTAATCTGTAATCATGAAAGATAGATATACACAGTGACACCAGATATGTTGACTAGGGAAACCCTTGATTAGAGGGAAAACCCTGGTAGGAATTAGACCCACAAGATGATGTACTAATATAAATGTTCCTTGTGAAATGCTAGACCCTATTAGGAGTCTAATTAAACACATTTAGTACATATGAGTCCTTGTTAGGAGACTTTGAATCCCTATTAGGAGATTCCAACCCTGTTAGAAGTTGTGGAAGGCATCTAAACCCACTATCCAAATAGCTTCAGGATTAGATCAATGAACCCACTATCTGATTGACCTTAGTACTATTCATTTTGGAATAATAGATATGAAACAAGCTTCTACTTCTTCCTCTGTCTAGTACGTCAGACTTCTTCTCCTTCAGACCATGCAATCAAATGTAAAACTTTGTACTCAATAATAAAAACCCTTAAGGTCACTTACACACATAGGTAAATCACTCTACTTCTATAGCACTCTACTACTTCAATAGTTCACAAGTCTCATATACTCTCTATTTCATAAACATAAAAAACATATTTCCTTTATACCATGCCCAATAATAAATCCTTGAGTTAGTTTCCCACTTAATTATAATACATCAATTAAATGAATACACATTTAATTAATGGTGTTGGCTCATAGTCATAAAAAAACTTTTACTCATGCAACTTTTATACATGTGCACCATCTGACATCATCACTAGCTAGTATGCTATCTATAGTTAACTACACAACTTTTTATTTCATTTGTGATGAACTCCAATGATCACACAATAGGAACTACTTTCCCAATACTCTATTTCCATATGGTTCTCTATAGATCAATATTATCTTTTGCACACTATCCATTCAGGGTCCACACACTTATCCTTATAATCAAGACATACTATAGTATGTGTTTCAAACTGTGCATCAATAGATAAGTGATATATTAGTCTTAATACAAAGACCATAGTTTGTTGGTCTATTAGTCTTTACAAACTTACTACTATATTGTCATCAATGACAAACAAACTCATGAATACATCATATCAATTTTCTACAATGCTCCCCCATAGTGATAGCATCAACATTCATGCTAATAGTAGTAAAGTACAATTTCACTTCCTCTCTATGAAATACATCATGTCATTGTTTTGTATTCTTTAAAATCAATACCCCTCATAATAGTGATATTTCTATTTTAAAAATCCCTATATACATGTATAAAATGGAATTTTCTATGTCTTCTCCAAACCATTAGATAAATAAAAAACTCCCATTACAACACTTTCCTAAGTTTATCATTCTAGGTGTCTTTCAATCCCTAATGTTAATATACTCATATTTAGACATAGATTATGGTAACTTACTTCTTTGCTTCAAATATTGATCATCTATGTCAAAGAGACAATCATGGGACACCAATCCTCTAGGAATCTCATTTGATTTGAGATGAATTACTTTATCTTCCTCTTTTCAAAAAATGATATATTTTATCTTTAGAGACTTCTATGCCTATGCCACTTCATCAAACTAATAGTTTATAAATGATAGATTTTATGGTGTGATTATAATCAATAAAATCTTGCCATTAATTTATATTTTTAGGAACACTAGATCTATATACTACTTCCACTTGAAACTTCTTATCAATAAAGTTTGGATGTGAGAGTAATAAAGATGCAAAGACTTTCAAGGAATATTCTCTTGTTTTATGACTCATAGGGATTGATTTTATAGAAAAATCATTGAACAATTCAATACAGTGACAAACTTTATCTCTATAATGTTTGAGACTATTTTTCTTCTTTGTGTACATATTTTTCACCTACTCCACCATTAGTTTAGCATGTCCTTTTAATTTTATAATTCCATTTTCATTTTCTAATGTTAATCCCAACAAGAGATCCTAGTATTATATTTTAAAAATCTAAATTTTATTCAAAGAGAAAATCAAAATCATCAAGGGATATTAGGACAATTCCAACAGTAGAAACAAATTCAACATAACTTCCATAAAATTTAATTTTCCATACTTTATTTGACATACTTGGGCTTGATTTTTCAAAATAGGTGATAGGGATGGATGAATACATATAGATGAATAAACTTAAAATAAGAAATAGGATATTACCTCTTGAATCTCCTAATTTGAGTATAGAAAAATGAGATTTAGGCTCAAGATTTAAGTGAAATCTCTTTCCATCAACTAAAAAAAATGCATGAGACCAATCCATTTAAATTTATTCCCCAAAATATTTATAGAAATTCCTACTTAGTAGAATTCAATAGATAGCTATTATTTCAACTACTAGAATGGTTAATTTTAACCTTTTATTGGGAAGGTGGTAAGATATACTTGATGATATTTAATCTTTCCAATGACGGGGACCTCTAAACCATCCATAGAAAACATCAATCCATAGAAGAATTGATAGAGAAACATATGGAATTTACAACTGAGCTAGTCATGACATATTTAGATGCACTTAAATCAATGATACATTTACTCATCCTATAACCTTCTAAAAAAAGAGATGTTGAAAAGTGTTATGATAGAGCAAGTGGATTATTTAAACTAGAGGTTTGATATAGTTACACAAGACATATGGGTTCTTCTATCCCTTGTTTTTCTCCACATAGGAAAAAAGCATGTTTTTGAGAAGATGGCATTCCTCCCTTGAAATACCTAACTAACCTATTAACCTCAAAGAGGTATAACTTAAGGTATTCATCTTGAGAGATTTTTATTTTAGTGTTCCTAAAAACCTCTACAATATAAAAGTAGTTATCCTCAAAAGAAGGAAAAGAAGAAGAGGAAGGAGTTACTAATCTCCATGATACCTTTTTGGGAGTTGGTTCTATCTTCTTCCATCTTATCACTAGATAATTAGATATGCTGGTTGAAATTTTTATCAAGTTGTCCTCTAGTTAGAACCATAAAATTTGCATTATCAAGAGAAGAAAAAACATCTTAAGAGAAATTAGCATAAGGAAGGTATTCATAGAAATTGATTCTCTCATCTTGTGAGGAACTAGTTCATCCTATGATAGGCGTAAAATGCAGTTCACTAGATAAGATCATTTATGTAAATTAAAGAATCTCAATTTATGTAGCCCCATTATGCTCAAAAGAGTCATGGAAGTTACAATTATAATTTTATTTTTGAGAAGAAGAGTCATGTCCTTCTTTTTCCTATTTTGAATCAAGTAATTGTAAAGGTAGATTTCTTCTAGGTCCTTGATGTCCATAATAACTTCTTTGAAAGCTAGAATAGGCTTGGGACATACTTATGTAAATAATCTATTTGAGTGAAATGATATTGTTAGCCTTTCTTTTAATAGTAGGGTCTATGAATTTGGATGGTAAAGCATCACTAGTTTGTGATTCCCTTTTATATTTTCCAAAAAATATCAAGTCATATCCAATTAATATTGTAGTATACCAAGACAATTTCAATGTAGTAGCTTCTTCCCTTAAGAGTAGGAGAAACATCAAGAGACATGGTATTCATGAACATGGTTAAAAAAAATTCTCTATGCCTCATGTTTGCAAATATCCTTGGACATATTTTATTTAATTTAACCACAAAATCTCTTATAGGTTCGTGGACCTCTTTCTTGATTTATCCTAATTAAAGAGATGAATATTTTTCTGTTGTCTTGAATTTATTTTCAAATCTCATTCGGAAAGCTTCTAAATCATTTATAGAACCTAGGGTAAAATAATAAAACCACTCAATAGTGTAACCACTAAGGAATTCTACAAATAATTTCCTTGAAACATCTTCATGTTGGATGGCTAGAATAAAAGAGGTAACAGAAAAAGGAATTTATATGTTCACATGTAGAAGCTTTACCACCAATATTTAGTTTAGGAATAATGTTTCTATAACCTCGTTGAGGCTATGGATTACGGTACCCATTATGAAGGCCATAGGCATCATATAATTACCCTATGGTATAAGCTAATCTTGGGTCGTGATTGGAGGTGTTGAGACTAGAAAAATATCTTGGAGGGGTACTTCAATGTCATGAAGGACAAGGGCTTGATAAGAAAGATTACATTTTATAGATTGTAGTTTACTAAATGTTTCTTTCTATCACCCCTAGTGAACCATTTAGAATCTAGTGTTACAAATGTAGATAAAACTCAAAGTCTCCAATCATTATTAAACATATCTGAATATTTTTAGGAACTCTAGGAAAGATTTCCACTATTTCTTTTTCTTTATCTAATACCTCATTTATCCTATACAACTCATTATAAGATCTTATTTGTTTCCAAATAACAACTCCAAGGGATTTAATTATGCCTTCTTGATTATTCATGAATAAATTTATGCTAGGCTAGACAAAATAAGGTACATTACTAGGAAGATCCATTCTTTAGACTCATAATAACATTTATAGGGTAACTAATCAATAAATAACCAATTTAGTCCCCAATGGAATCACCAATAATCTATTGGTTAATATATTTATGACCTAACCCTATATTCTAATGCCAATAAATGTGATAAATGAAAACATATTTTAATTGATCATAAAATATCTATTATCAACAATCCCTTCTTATTCTTAAAGTTGGAAACTAACTTCATATGAATCCAAAATAAAACACGAACCCAAAGTTTATTTTAATCATAAATTAATAAAGGTGAGATTTTTACTATAAATCTTGTAAAGGAAAAAAATTCACCAGAAAAAAATATTAAACAAAAAGATTTCAGTAGCTTAGTATACTTGAAAATAATTCATTCATATATAGGATTATAACATTCCATAAAAACCAAAGAAAAATGTAACAGATTTACCCATTGATATCCTCTCAAATTTAAAATCATTCTCACATTCTTCTTTAAAGATGAAATATGTCAAAATTTCCATTGATAACTTGAATTAAAGCTTTAAGAAATAAAAAAATACTATTTCTCTCTTAAGATTCAATTTAATATTACCCAAAATATACTAAAAAAACTAAGCATCCTACTACTTAAACCATCACAAAATAATGGTCATGCAGGACCATTACCTTACCAACTATTTTTAAAAACTAAAAAAATAGGTTTCTTGAAAATAAAACTCATAAAAAGTTTTAAATTTCCACCAATCCTTATTCTTGGATATATCTCATCTCAAAATAGTTAACTCCATTTACTTCTTTTTATTCCTCACTCTTCAGTGATATTCTTGAAACCTATTGACATATGCCTAGATTTTGTCCTAAACTAGGATAGTGGTGACTTGTAGTTTATTCCATTTGGCCAAATCTTTCTTTGCATTCCTCACGTCCTCAATTTATGTTTTTTCCTTTAGTGACTTTAGGATCATGTGTAAATTTCTCAATGTATTGAATATATTTATGATACCATCCCATACATCTCCCACACCTTCAAACAACATGTCATCATATTATTTCCTTTTTTACTCTAGATTTTTAAGAATCTCTCCAAATTCATCATTTAATTTCACATCTAATAAATTAAAACAATCCTTAAAGTTTATCACTGTGTGAAAGTATTATATTTGAGGACATGGTTAATATAATGGATATAGTATTTATATAGAGAGTGTTTTGTTTCAATCAAATACAACCAAGAAGCTCAAATTTCTTCAGGAGTATCTACTACATTTTTGGCTACCAATGTTTTAGTTTTAACTCTAGTTTATTTTGAATGGTTTTCACCAACATATATGAAATACAATATTCCTCTCTCATCTAATATAATTTTTAATTAAAGCCTTTATTTTATTGTTGATGCTAGTATATAGGTTTCTAAGAGTGGTTAAATATTCCATACTTTTATTATGCATTTGTTCGATCAACTTAGCTAGGACATGTAATTTATTGATTCCCTCCTTGAATTGATTGAGAACTTCTACATCAAGGGGAAACTTATCAAAAATCAAGGATTCTCCTCTGATGGTGCTTATTATAGAGGTAATAAATTTCCAAACAATCAATGCCTATGCTAAATTATCTTGTAACTCATGATTCTTCATATTTAACACTTTATCCCTTTTATTTAATGCTTTTCTATGTAAATTTTCATGGCAAAGTCTACTCTCTAGATTAGAAGGTCCTTTATAAACATGAGATATATGATACTCAATCTATGTGATTATATCCATGTTTATGTCTCTACTAGTGTTACATATCTCAATAATATTATGTTGATTATTGGAATTAGTGATGATTCTAGACATCCTTTTACCCTTCTTGCACTTCTTGGAGCTCTTATAGATAAGGATGATAATGTGTGCTTCATTGATATTTAGAGTTATATTTCTCCTTTTCTTCTCCACTTGTTGTTTCAACTAGACAAGGCAGGTGAGGTTTAATCTTTCCTTCTTAGTATCACCTACCCCCAACATTATAGTATGTAAAGGTCGAAGTGTCACAAGAGTAGGTGATGAAAAAGCATCTCAAGTCAATGAGAAATCTTGCATCAATAAAAAATATTGCTTTATTTTATATACCAATTTGATGTTCAAGGAGTAGCCTTTGATGCTCATAGTTCAAGTTGGCATCTTATTGTGGACCCATGACCCTAAGTGCACAAAATCTTATGTTCTTTGTACTTGGAATTTTATGCCTCTTTCTCCACTCACTTGTCTTATCCAGTATACCATGGAATTCCTTTCTATATAATTTCTTATGAAGATGTGGTGTCTTTCATTGTTGAAGGACATCCCTTGGATCATTTGTGGACTTATTTTTGGCTTTTAGTGATGCTAGCCACATCACTATTCTAATAATAGGTCCTATGTGGTCCTTAGGTGTGTTTAGGAGACTTGGCAAGACCCAAAGTGACCAAGTTGCTAGAAGTTGCCGACTATTGTCAACTAGGTGACTTAGGTCTGGAAAAGGCTAAAATGGTCTAGAAAGGTTCCAATGGCTTTGAATTGTTTATTTGAAGTCATTTTATGCATATTATATGTCTACTTTGTTTTTGTGCCAAATTTGGAGGTCTAACTCCATGTAGAACAAAAGTTGCTGAAATTTTGTCATGTTGTCATGACAACATTTTCTTGCAAAAAGCAATTTTTTGGCATTTGTGTGTTTAGAACGTCCTAACTGTTTAGAACAGTTATGGAACTGATGGAGGAGCCTTTAAAAACGTGAGGAAAGCCATTTTTAGGGGGTTGGACAAGTTGGTTTTGCATTTTTGTACGAATTGAGCAAGTATTTTGTTGCCGGTTTTATGCATTCGAAGGCATTTTTAATAGAGGAGGATTGAATGGCCTGATTTTTGTGTTGGAAAAGTTCTAAAATATTGTTTTTAATCTTTTTGTAGTGTTGGTTTGATCATTTTAATTCGTTTGCATTAGTGTAGAAAAATCTTTTTGTTCTTGGCAAGTTGCTGATCTGAACAGGGCTGCACTTAGAAAATGGGATCTTAGGGCCACTTCCCACCATTGGAAACCTCTGGTATTTTGGGATTTGGAACTAGGATCCATGTACATTATGTATCAAGAAGGAGGGCCCTTGAAATCATCAGCAAGCATTTTTAAGGTGATGCCCTAGGAAAGCCAAATGCAACTTGGCTAGGAATCATAGTTGGAAAATGAGTTATGGAGAGGATTGAGTGTACAAATACCTTAATCCGGCTACACAGTGAGTAATGAGAAGGTCTAACCTTTCTCCAGTCCAAAGGAGAGGTCTTGGAAAGGTGTCTAAGGTGGTTTTCCATCACAACAGCGATAAAGCACTTGAAATCCTCATTTTTGGCCTAAAACTGTACTTTCATTGTACGGAAAGTTTGGAGGCTAGAAAATTGCAGAATCTTGAAGTACTCTAAAAAGGGTATCCAAAAATATAATTTTTTTGTAGGGTTGTTAAGAAGTTTTTCAAGAAATCTTGTTTCCAGCTATTTAGGAGGGCTAATTCCTAGTAGCCTTTTTGGAGCAATTTGGTGTATCTTCCCTAGTAGATTGAATGCACCTATGAAATCAGCAATGTTTAGGGTCATGGATGTTAGAAGGAGTCTAAAAAAAAAACCTAGATGAAGAACTAGTACCCTTGGAGCTATAGATGGACTTGAGGGTTAATAGCGGACTGGAGCCGGCTAGTAAGAAATTTGATGTTACTTTGTTGGTGTACCCCCAACTGAAGGATTAGGATCTCTTGAGCAAGGTCCTAGTAATTATAGGGTGTGAAGAAGCCCTAGTGGGTCTAGTGAATGACCTAAGGTAGCCCTAAGAGAGAGCTTGGGGTTTGGAAGCAAGGTTGGGGTGTTACATCAGAGTGGTATCAGAGCCTAGTTAAAGATTTGGGAAAGGTAGTTAATGTTGGAAGCCACTGAAGAATCAGTAGGAGAATCCATGATGGTGACAAATGTGGAGTTAGCTAAAGAAGTTGATGAGCAAAGGAAAAGAAATCAGCTTCTTGAAGAAGCACTAGAAGAGGTGAAGCAAAAACTAGATGCAGTTGTAGAGGCAGCCAAGAAAAGAGATGAAGAAGAAGATGGGAATGGTAAAAAGGTAGCAGAGGAAGATATTGTACCTGAACCTGATCCTATCTTGCAAGAAGAGCCCTTCTTGAAGGCAATCAAAGCCTTAGGAGGTAAAGCTTTGGAAGGAGTGCCACTTTTCAGTGGTAAGATGGATATTGATGCAGTTATGGATTGGTTAGAGGGTATGGAGAACCACTTTGAGTGTGAGGGTATCTTAGAGGCACAGAAGGTTAAGGTTGCTAATTCAAGGCTTAGAGGCTTAGCCTTAACATGGTGGAAGTATGTACAAGATGAAAGAGTTAGCATGGGCAAGAATCCAATTGCAAATTGGAGTGCTATGGCAAACAAAATCAAGGAGAACTTCCTACCTGAAGACTTTGAGATCCAACTCCATAAAAAGAGGCAAGGACTGAAGCAAAAAGATCTTGATGTGACCTCCTACACTGAAGAATTTCAGAGGTTGTGTTTGAGATCCAAGAAGCAAGAAGAGGAGTCACTCAAGGTGGCAAGGTATCTTGGTGGCTTGAAGTGGAACATTCAAGAGGAGCTTAGCTTATGGGCCCCTACCACTATCCAAAGATGTCATCAGCTATCTTTGAAGTTAGAAGAAAAGAACAAGAGGAAAGGAGATTCTAACTTCAAAGATAGAGGCAAAGGCAGAAATTAGAAAAATCAAAGAGGAGGCTACCAAGGCAAAGATAGTGATCAAAAGAGCCAAAGTGAAAGCAAACCCATGGAGCAAACTATTGACCACTCTTCAAGAGGTGGTTATAATAGAGGGAGAGGCAATCAAGGAGGATCAAGTAGGGGTAGAGGAGGTAGGAGCAGCTCTTACTTTGCAACAATGAAGTGTTACAATTGTGGTCAACTAGGCCATCCTGCCTATAGGTGCTCGGACAAACCCTCTTCCTCAAGCCAAGATAAAAGGCTAGCATATGCACAAGAAGATAATAGAAGTTGCAAGGATGTTGACATAGACCATATTGAGTCTGAAAAAGGTGAGAATCTTATGTTTAGGAGGGTGCTGATCAAGCAACCAGCTTCTAATGAGCCTAGACATAGAAGGGCATTGTTTAGGATCAAGTGCAAGATCCTAGGAAAAGTATGCAAGGTGGTGGTTGATTCTGGATCAACTGATAATGTAATATCAGAGGAGGCTGTTACAAAGCTCAAATTGAAGAAGATACCTCATGAAAACCCTTACAAGGTCACATGGCTTAACAAAGGGCAAAGCATCCTAGTGAATGAACAAGCATGGGTGGACTTCTCAATTGCAGGATATAAAGACCGCTTATTATGTGATATTTTGCCAATGGATGCTTGTCATCTTTTGCTAGGGAGACCTTGGCAATTTGATAGGGAAGTGGTCTATGATGGCAAGGAAAATACCATAACATTTAAGAAAGGAAGCAAGACCTTCAAAATTCAGTCATTGTTAGAAGGGGATGAACCACAGTCCAAGGTGCCTAATGTGCTGCTATGTGGAGAGAAAGAGTTTATTAGAGACCTCAAGCATGAGGAGAGCCAAGGATTTGCAGTCATACTAAAGGCTGCAAGTGAAGAAAAGCCAGTCCAAGAACCTTTACCAGCAGAGGTACAAGAGTTGCTTGTAAAGTATAAGGAGATTTTTAGTGATGGTACACCAGCTACCCTACCACCAAGAAGAGTTATCAGCCATCAAATTGACTTTGTTCCAGGTGCCTCACTACCTAATAAGGTAGCCTACAAGTTAACCCCATATCAGAACCTTGAAGTGGCAAGACAAGTCCAAGAGTTGATGGACCAAGGTTTGATCCAAAAGAGCATAAGCCCTTGTGCAGTCCCGATGGTTTTGGCATCCAAGAAGGGAGGAAAATGGAGGTTGTGTACTAACTCAAGGGCCATTAACTGCATTACAATCAGGTATAGGTTTCCTATTCCAAGAATTGAAGACCTTATGGATTGTCTAGGAGGTGCTATGTATTTCACTAAGCTGGACTTGAAAAGTGGGTATCACCAAATTAGAATAAAGGAGGGAGATGAATGGAAGACAACATTTAAGACTACTGATGGTCTTTATGAATGACTTGTGATGCCATTTTGTCTTTCCAATGCCCCTAGCACCTTCATGAGGCTCATGAATGAAGTGCTCAAAGACTTCACAGGCAGATTTGTGATGGTGTATTTGGATGATATCCTCATCTACAGCAAGACCAAAGAGGAACATGTCAAGCATGTAGAAGCGGTTTTGAAGAGGCTTCATGAGGAGAAGCTATCTATCAACCTTGAGAAGTGTGACTTCTTCAAGCAAAAGTTGGTGTATCTAGGCTTTGTGGTGTCTAAAGGAACTTTGAAGATGGACAAGGAGAAAGTTGCTGCTATCCTAAGTTGGCCTACACCTACCACATCTAGTGAGGTAAGAAGTTTCCACGGTTTGTCTCAATTTTATAGGAAGTTCATTAGGAACTTTAGTGGTATTTGTGCACCATTTCTTGATACCATAAAGGGGGGAGTCAAGTCCAAGTTTAGGTGGACTTTAGAGGCTGAAAAGTCATTTGATATGTTAAAAAAACAAGTAGCTACTCAACCCATCCTAAAATTGCCTAGCTTTGAAAAGTTGTTCACCTTAGAATGTGATGCAAGTGGCCTAGCAGTGGGTGGGGTGTTGAGTCAAGAAGGTAGACCAGTAGCCTTCTATATTGAAAAGCTAAATGAGGCCAAGAAGAAATACTCATCCTATGATCTAGAATTGTATGCCTTAGTCCAGTGTCTTAGGAAGTGGAGACACTATTTGTTGCCAAAAGAATTTGTTGTGTTTATAGATAATCAAGCTCTTAGCTACATCAACACATAGGAGAAGTTGAGCAACAGGCACTTGAAGTGGATGGAATATTTGCAGGCCTTCACCTTTACAATCAAGCATAAGAAAGGACAAATGAACAAGGTTGCTGATGCATTAAGTAGAAGGGTTTTAACAGTCCAAGAAATTCAACTCCATAGCATTGGAGTGGAGTGTTTTTAGAATCTTTACAAGAATGATGAGGACTTTGCTGAAGCCTATAAGGTATGCATGGATTTTGGAAACCACTTTCATAGCAGATTTTCAGAATACACTTTACAAAATGGGTTGCTATTTAAGGGTACCCAGTTGTGTGTACCAAGAGGTTCCATGAGAGAGAACCTAATACAAGAGAAGCATAATGGTAGCTTGAGTGGGCATTTTGGTATCAGCAAGACAATAGAACTAGTGCAAAGGTTCTATTATTGGCCTAAATTGGTCAAAGATGTAACCAAGTATGTGGAGCAATGTATGGTGTGTATGAAGGAAAAAGGAGGAATGAACAATGCAGGTCTTTACCAGCCCTTACCAATTCCTAGCAGACCATGGGATTGTGTAAGTATGGATTTCATTGTTGGTTTTCCTAAAACTAAGCAAGGGTATGATAGCATTTATGTTGTTGTTGATAGATTCAGTAGAATGGGACATTTCATTCCATGTAAGACAACTAATGATGCAAGTCATATAGCTCATTTTTTTTTCAAAGAGGTTGTAAGGATTCATGGACTTCCATTAAGCATTGTGTCGGATCGAGATGTGAAATTCATGAGTCACTTTTGGAAGACTTTATGGAAGAAGCTTGGCACTAACATGTCTTTTGGTTCAGTTTACCATCCTCAAACTGATGGTCAAACTGAGGTGGTTAATAGAACTTTAGGTAACCTTCTTAGGTGCCTAACTAAGGAGTATGGTCAGACTTGGGATGTTATCATCTCACAAGAAGAATATGCCTACAATGATAGCAAGAATAGGACTACCGGAAAGAGTCCTTTTGAAATTGTTTATGACATGTACCCAAGAGGTGTGTGTGAACTAAGGTGTCTTGGAAACATGGATCAGATTAGTGGTCAAGCTGAAGACTTTGTACAAACCATGAAGGAGATTCAGGAGCAAGTCAAGAAGACTATTCAAGACAACACTCTAAAACTCAAAGCCAAGGTGGATGAAAAGAAGAAGGATGTTCAGTTTGCTGTTGGGGACTATGTGATGGTCCATTTGAACAAAGCAAGGCTTCAAAAAGGCATTCCTACTAAGTTACAGATGAAGAGGGTAGGGCCTTGAAAAATATTGGCTAAATATGGAACAAATGCCTATAAGGTAGATTTACCTTCCGATTTGGGCATATCCCCTATTTTTAATGTGCAAGACTTGGTGGCATACAAAGGTGACCCATCTCAGCTTAGTCCTGATGTTCATGAAGATCTTGAACTTGCTTCAACACCTACAAACAACAAGTTGGAGGTAGAAAAGGTGTTAGATTCAAGGGTAAAGAAGACTACAAGGCACAAGGTTTACATGGAACACCTCATCAAATGGAAGGAGAAACCAATTTAAGAGGCTACATGGGTTGCTGAGACAGAGTTCAAGAAGGTTGGCATACCTCTAGATTTGTTGCAAATTGATCCACCTTGAGTTCTTTGTTGGAGGGGGGAGTATGGTGCAGGAGCACCTAGGTAGGCTAAGTGTGAAACCTAGGTATTTCTTTATTTTTGGCTTGTAGTGATGCTAGCCACATCACTATTCTAATAATAGGTCCTATGTGGTCCTTAGGTGTGTTTAGGAGACTTGGCAAGACCCAAAGTGACCAAGTTGCTAGAAGTTGCCGACTATTGTCAACTAGGTGACTTAGGTCCGAAAAAGGCTAAAATGGTCTAGAAAGGTTCCAATGGCTTTGAATTGTTTATTTGAAGTCATTTTATGGATATTATATGTCTACTTTGTTTTTGTGCCAAATTTGGAGGTCTAACTCCATGTAGAACAAAAGTTGCTGAAATGTTGTCATCATGTCGTGACAACATTTTCTTGCAAAAAGCAACTTTTTGGCATTTGTGTGTTTAGAACGTCCTAACTGTTTAGAACAGTTATGGAACTGATGGAGGAGCCTTTAAAAATGTGAGGACAGCCATTTTTAGGGGGTTGGACAAGTTGGTTTTGCATTTTTGTACGAATTGAGCAAGTATTTTGTTGCCGGTTTTATGCATTTGAAGGCATTTTTAATAGAGGAGGATTGAATGGCCTGATTTTTGTGTTGGAAAAGTTCTGAAATATTGTTTTTAATCTTTTGTTAGTGTTGGTTTGATCATTTTAATTCATTTGCATTAGTGTAGAAAAATCTTTTTGTTCTTGGCAAGTTGCTGATCTGAATAGGGCTGCACTTAGAAAATGGGATCTTAGGGCCACTTCCCACCATTGGAAACCTCTGGTATTTTGGGATTTGGAACTAGGATCCATGTACATTATGTATCAAGAAGGAGGGCCCTTGAAAGCATCAGCAAGCATTTTTAAGGTGATGCCCTAGGCAAGCCAAATGCAACTTGGCTAGGAATCACAGTTGGAAAATGAGTTATGAAGAGGATTGAGTGTACAAATACCTTAATCCAGCTACACAGAAAGTAATGAGAAGGTCTAACCTTTCTCCAGTCCAAAGGAGAGGTCTTGGAAAGGTGTCTAAGGTGGTTTTCCATCACAACAGCGATAAAGCACTTGAAATCCTCATTTTTGGCCTAAAACTGTACTTTCATTGTACAGAAAGTTTGGAGGCTAGAAAATTACAGAATCTTGAAGTACTCTAAAAATGGTATCCAAAAATATAATTTGTTTGTAGGGTTGTTAAGAAGTTTTTCAAGAAATCTTGTTTCCAGCTATTTAGGAGGGCTAATTCCTAGTAGCCTTTTTGGAGCAATTTGGTGTATCTTCCCTAGTAGATTGAATGCGCCTATGAAATCAGCAATGTTTAGGGTCATGGATGTTAGAAGGAGTCTTAAAAAAAAACCTAGATGAAGAACTAGTACCCTTGGAGCTATAGATGGACTTGAGGGTTAATAGCGGACTGGAGCCAGCTAGTAAGAAATTTGATGTTACTTTGTTGGTGTACCCCCAACTGAAGGATTAGGATCTCTTGAGCAAGGTCCTAGTAATTATAGGGTGTGAAGAAGCCCTAGTGGGTCTAGTGAATGACCTAAGGTAGCCCTGAGAGAGAGCTTGGGGTTTGGAAGCAAGGTTGGGGTGTTACATCACTTACCCTTAAGATAATGAATTATATTTTGATCATTAGATAGTTCTTTTGTTTCTCCTTTAAGGTAGTAGCTATTTTATAATTAAATGCCTAAAAAATTGGCCTATGGTCTTTCTGGCTATTTAAGAGCTTATATTATATTTAGGAAAGTAATTTTTATCAATTTTGAGGAGAGAAATTTCAGAGGTAGAATAAAGTCTTAAGATTATGAACTTTGAGCTCTAATTTTGTAATTCATTGTACTAGACACAACCTTGAAGGTCTTACACCTAGGCATGTTAGATATTAATTATATATTTTACCATGTTATTTTTTTAATCATTTAGTACTTTATTCATACATACATTCTTCCTTATTGTTGAATGTGTTTCTTCTATGTGTGCTCTTGGAAGGTTGTTAAGAGATTGGAATCACCTTCCTTTCCCTACCATCCTTGCATTAGGTTGTATCAAAGAAAGGTTTTCTTTCCTTGTTAGCTTGGGATAGAGGATGACCTTAACTTTTATTAGTTATAGGGTGGAAGATCTGAGTTCTAGGGATAACTTTAAGAAACCCCCCTTTGGAAAAACCTATAATATTTTGGTAAATCAGGCATTAGTTCAAGGGAAAATAATTCATTTCTATTGGTGAATTAATTTTTTTGAGTAGGAACAAATTTGAAATTTTAAGTGATTTTTTAAAACTATATGAAAATTTTATAAAATCGTGGAGAATCTTTCATTATTGATGAAAATCAAGGGAAAAAGTACACATACCTAGAGCCTATGATTCTATTATTATTATATGGATCCTATTTTATTATAAAACTTGAAGGTTCAATTATCCCACTTTTATCATTATAGTTCCCCTCCAAATTGTTGAATGGTCATATGGAGGCAACATCCCTATAATTTATAATCATTGGAGGATTCTAAATCAATGGCCTAAATCCTTTTTTATGCCAAACTTTTAAAAAGATACCAAGTTTTAATGAAAGTCCCAAAAGTAAAGACACATGTTCCCAATCAAATGTATTTTGGGCCAAAGTGAGAAAGGATAGTAAGTTTCATGGTAAGTCTCTGGAATAGAGATACATGTCAAATCTACATACTTAACATGTAATCTAACTTAATTTTTTACCAAATATTGGCTAACATGACATTAATTAAGATAAAAATTGGAAATTATAGGATAGTATATAAATTACTACATGGAAAAAATAGATTGAACTGGTGAAGTCATCACTAAAATACAAATACTTCTATATTATTATTGTCGATTGGCTTGAGCATGAGACCCAATTTTTTGTAAAGTGCAACAACATGGCCATCCCAAAAGTGTAAAATAATTAGCCAAATTTGGGGTCCCTGATGAGTGAGATTATCCAATTGGTGAATATTATCCACTAAAGTCATCCTTTTTGATTTCTAGTCTATAAGTTATAGAAGGTCATGATCTTGTAGTAACTATTGTAAAAATGGTTTGAGGTAGAGGATATGCATAAATGCTATAATGGATGTGTTCAGGTGGATTACAGAAAGACTTGAAGATAATGAGACATCCCAAAGATGAGGAGTACATCTTGAGGATATTAGTGATGATGAAAAAATATCCTCTAATGTGAGTTCCAGACTTGAAGTGGAACAAGATGAGGAAAGACTACTAAGAGTTTTGTCTAGGGAAAACTTCACACCTTCTATTGAATTTTGATTTAATGGTGGAAGACTTGAGACTAATGTTTTGTTGGATTAAAAATTTGAAATGGATAAATTCTTTGATTATGAAATCACCCCTAAGAATAGAAAGGTAAAGATAACAGTCACCAAGGTGAAGGTGTTGGAAATATAAGAGGAGTAACTAAGAGGGGGAGGATGAATTAGTTATCAATTAAATAATCCCTAGATCCCTTAGATGTCAAAACAAAAAATGAAATCTACTAAAATTATTGTAGATCGATAAACACACATGCACTAAGTTCATACTGATAATATGGTGTAACTCTAGAACCGCTAAAATAACAATAGTAACTTGGAAAATTCTTAACGTGCAAATATTAGGATATTATCTTTAATTAACCTTAATTAACTTAGTTTCATACACATGAAAGAAATATCATGAACACAAGTGACACCAATATTTAACGTCAAAACCCAATTTGGTAAAAGCCATCAATTACAACTAGTTACTAATTTTCACTCTTTTGAAGTGAGCCCTATTAGGAGTCAACCCTATCAAAGGTTACAAAACTCATTGTTAGTTCTGACCCTATTAGGAGTGGCCTTGTTATAGGTCTTTAAACACTTCAATCTAGAAATTCAACCTTGGTAGAGGATTTACAAATAGCTATTACACAAACTCTGTTAAGAGATTTGGATCACTTCTATAGTAACAATGAGATGACCTGATTTCTAATGTAACTATATTGCTGATTTTAGATCTCTATTTTTGCTCAAATACTTGATCCTTCCTGATCAAATCTATCTTTGTAGCTCCTCAAGGATATTCTACTTATCCTTCTAATTCACTTACTCTAAGCAACTTCTATTCTTCCATACACTTACACACTTTCGATCCTTAACTTGACCTTATATTTATACCTTATACATTGCCAAGTTGGCTTGAATACAACTTAGAAGAATTAATATTGATGTCCTTAGTTAGCTAGAACCAACAACAAAATCCATTCAACTCAATATGTCAAAACAAGAAAATCCTTTTTTAGTTGATCATGCTCAGTAGACACCAACACTGAAATGATTTTCATGTGTTAACCAAGTGAACTTGGTTAACATCACATCTTTAGAAACTTCCTTTGTTAATTGAGTGGGCTTGGTTGACACTGGCTCCATCCAAATTTCCTTTTTTTACCTAAGTGAGTTTAGTTAACACTCAACTTCTATAAAATTCTCTTCTTCACCCGAGTGAACTTGGTAGATAGTGTCTTATGAACTTGGAAAACACTAGAATGGTTGACAAACATAGGTATCTGTCTTCATTGCTTAAATGAGCTCAAAACAAACTGACTAGTAAAGATATGAAATTTGGTGTAACATCAAAGGAGATATAAAATTAACCAGTTATTTTCAACAATTTCCCTCTTTGTCATTGATGGTGACACAACATGTCATAATACAATGAAATTTTAGAGAAAAATAATAGTAAGGAAAATATCCTTAGTTTCATTTTGATTCTCATCCATGAGAACTCCCTCTATCAGTGTGAATTCCCTCTAATTTTAATTTCTCCCTGGCCAGCAAAATCTCCCTCTTTAATATCAGCTTTCATTATTTCAAAACAAGTTCTTCCTCTTTGACATCTCTAACTTATATATGACTAAACTCTCCATAAAATATCTCTCATCACAAAAATCTCCCTCTTTATTAAATTTCTATGAATATGACATCAAAATCTCCCTCTTTGACATCTTATGCCAAAGATAATAATCATTAAATATTAATGTACCTCATATACATATTTATATGCAATCTTCCTTTTCAATACTACATCAACTTGACTGATCTTCAACATATGATGGTTGATGCATCACTAAAAATTATTTAGAATTTCAAAGATAATAATCAGTAAATATTAATGTACCTCATATACATATTTATATGCAATCTTCCTTTTCAATACTATATCAACTTGACTGATCTTCAATGTATGATGGTTGATGCATCACTAAAAATTGTTTAGAGCTTCAAAGATAATGATTAGTAAATATTAATGTACCTCATATACATATTTATATACAATCTTCCTTTTCAATACTACATCAACTTGACTAGCCTTCAACATATGATGGTTGATGCATCACTAAAAATCATTTAGAGCTTCAAATAGGGTAATCACCCCTAACTTGCCTCTTAGATATAAAAATGCATCCCTAGGTAATGGCTTAGTGAATATGTTTTTCTTTAGTATTTACATATTCCAATCTTACCTCTTTATCTTGCACCAATTCTCTCAGAAAATGACATTTTATTGCAATTTTCTTAGAATTGGTATACATCATAGGATTCTTTGATATACTAAATTCACCACTGTTATCACAGAAGATAACCAATGGATCCTTGATTTCTACCTTCATACCTACCAATAGTTGCTTGAACCAAACAATATTGGAATAATTGACTAGTGCTCCAACATGCTCTGCTTCTGTTGTAGACTGATAAATGTAGTTATGCTTCTTACTTGTCCAAGATACTAGTCTTTTACCAAGAAAGAGCACTCCACCACTATTGCTCTTCTTGTCATCAAAATTTCTTGCCCAATTAGTATCAGTAAAGGATTTCAAATATAAAATGCCTCTTTTCTTTTACCATAATCTATAATCTTCAGTACCCTTCAAATACTTCATGATTCTTTTTATTTCCATCATATGACTTTTTTTAGGATTTGCTAAGAATCTTACCACCATACCAACTGCTAACACAACATCAAGCCTTGTATGCACTACACATTGTAGCTTCCAAATCATTGATCTTTATATGGTTTGATCTACTTCTTTGGAATTTGTCCAATAGATATAGGTGTTCCAACTAATATTGAATCTTCTATTTCAAACTTCTTTAGTATATCTTGATATATTTGGATTGAGTAATGTAGATACCATCTTTCTTACATTGAATCTACAATCCAACAAAGAATTTTATCTCTCCAAACATGGATATCTCAAATTTCTTACTCATTTCCTCTAAAAGAGCTTTACAAAAGTCATCATTTCTAGTAAACAATGTGTCATCCACAAATATTTCTTCCAACACAATGTTCTTGTTTGGTCCTTCTTTGATATATAGGCTACTATTATCATTTATCCTTTGAAAATCAATCTTCATCAAATAATTATGAAGTCTTTCATACCTAGTTTTGGTAGCTTTCTTGAGACCATACAATGCTTTGTGCAGTTTACAAACTATATCCTTTTTTTCTAGGATCTACAAAAACTTCAAGATGTTTTATGTAAACTTCCTCTTCAAGAATGTAGATTTCACATCCATTTTATAAAATTTAAATCCTTTATATGCAATGTAACCAAGTAAACCTAAACCCTATTAAAAAAGTTGAGGGGGGAATATGTAGTCTACAAACATTAGGTGCCAACTTGACATTATTATTTAATTTAAACCATGCATAACAAAGAAAAAAAGTAATGTTGAATAGTAATAGTAACAATGGACAAAGATAACTAATAGCACCATATTTTGTTAACTAGGGAAGCCCTAGCCAAGGGAAAACCCTAGTGGGGATGATACCCACTAAATAATATACTGATATATAAGTTCCTTTTTAGAGGATGGACCCTATTAGGAGTCAATGAGTAAATTCAGTATAAGGCATCCCTATTAGGAGACTTTAAATCCCTGTTAGGAGATTCCAACCTTGTTAAGAGTTGTGGTACATTAGATGCAAGATGAGCCCACTACCCAAACATACATTGTTAGGATTAAACCATAGAAATAAATAACAATTACATGCAAATATAACCAATATAAAAAAAAATAGATCACATAGAAAAAAAAGAACACAAGACACCAAGATTTAACATGGTTCACCCAAACCTTGGGCTACATCCACCAAATAGCAAGTCCAATATTTTTATGATCCAGTGATTACAACCTAATTACAATCTATAATCCCTTATAGCTCAATACCACTACAAGAACCAATTTTTGCATCACCTTATGAAACAATCCCTAACCCTAAGTCCTTTTATACAAGTTTTTTTACCACTCTAGGGTTATAATTGATAATTAAATGTTGTCCCAAAAGAATTTATGAAGTATGTACAATACTTTCCTGATCAGTCACCACAAACTAACATGCATTTCCAATTTACAAGAAGAGTGCACTACCCAAATGAGTAATCAAACTTCTAGAATAGGTAGTATATCTTCTTTCTTGATTGGTCTTTGATCTTCAACTAAATCTTGGATCATCAAATAGCTCATGTAAAACTTTGCATATATCACTTTCACTAAAGTTTGTATATAGCACTTGCACTTACAATTTTACTTCTTATCAAAAAATGTCCTTTGCATAAATACCATGCCTTTTCACAAAATTTTTTTGGCTTGGCTAAGAACATAAACCACTTTTCCAACTTAGAGTAAACATCTAGGATGTTAGTTCTAATTGGACAAATAATTATCTTGTAAATAAAATAATTCTTTCCTTCAATTTCACTATCCTATTCCATCAAAATATGAATATATATATTTTGCATAGTTTTTACTAATTTCAAAGCTTATACATGTCATCACCAAAATGTATACTATCTCCATGTAACTTCTTTTAGTATAAACAAAACAATACACTAGTATAAACTGAATTCTATACTTTGACAATTTTCTAATTACCAAACACTATCTTTATTTCTGAGGTTTCCTTTGAACATGTACATCATGTGTTGTCATAAATGACAATAATTACATATCACCTTTAGCCAATTCAATAATCTCCCCCTTTGGAATTAATGGAAACAAAATAGAAAAAATTGGCTAAGTGACAAAAACTTAACACCACAAAAATAAATAACACCTTACATAAAATTTATTATAATTTGTTCATATTTACATATGCTTCCCCTTGCAATATACTTTACAATTTTATCTTCTCTTTACCTAATTTAGAATTTTCACATTGTATCTCTCCCCCTTTGACATCAATGACAAAGGTCAAAATGTCAATATCTGTCCAAAAATGTTGTCCTTCCTTAGGCTGATATGATCTTCATGAAATCATCAAACTATCCATACCCTTAGTCCATGTCTCCTTGGTAGACTTAGCTAAGATGAGTATTGCACATAAAGCATATGATGTAATCTCAACTGCATTAAGATCTGAATACAAAGAGTTGGAATATGTGTCTTTGGCCTTGGCACATTCCTCTAACTATTTCTCAACAAAAGACAATTTCAAAGCAATAGATTCTTTGAAATCTAATATCCTCTTCAAGATCTATTCTTTTTGAAGTTCTAGTTCTCTGATATTACTATGAATAATAGAAAAATTTCTTTCAAAATCATCTACTTTGCAAGATGGCTACTAGATATAGTTGGATAAGCATCTAGCTCATGCATCTTTACTTGTATCTAACTATCAATGTCTTTTGTCAATTTGTATGATAAGCTACACTTAATATACAAAGATTTCCAATCCTATAGCCATTTCCAAAGTTCTTTTATACAAATATTAGAATTAACTAAGTTGTTCTTGATATTATGATAGATGGTACTTAAAATGTTAGCATAATGTGAAATATGAGCCTTTTCCTCTGCAACATTCAACAAAATGGTAAACTCTTCATCAAATGATTTTAGCACTACTTGTGCTTCTGTTCTGGATCTAGTTAAATGTGTTGTACTACCAAGGTATTGTGCAGTCTATCAACCACTTCCATTAAAGTTTTCCATAACATTTCATTATCATACTCTTCTGTATAAGTTTGGATAGGGATGAGACCAGATCTATTTGATCATCATCATCAGTAGTGAAACTGGCAAGAGAGAGTGGAGTGGATGAACTAAATGGTTTAGTATCATCCTCCCTCTATTTCTTCACTACTTCTTTTGTTCTTCTATCTTTTTCTTCTTTCTCTTCCTTTTCCTCTCTTTCTCTCTTCTGTTCCAATATTTTATTTTCATCTTCCTTAGTTTTCTTTTTCACCTCTTTTTCTACAATTCTTCTCTTTTCCTCCTTTTCCTTTCTTTTCTTTTCTTTTCTTCCTCAAGAAATTTATGCTTGTCTTCCTCTATTTTCTTCTTTTCTTCTTCAAGTAGCCTTTTCTCTTTTTTAATCTATCTCAACTTATCCTCAATATCCTTGGTGTCTGGTTCATTAGCTTTAGAACCACCAAATAGATTGGTATCTTCAATGTTAATGCTAACATTAGTTTGATCAATTTGCATGATGTCACTACTCATTGACACTTCTGAGGTTCTAGGAGTTGGAGGAGATGTTTCCTTTGACTCTGTCATCATTTGACTAATTAATAATATAGTCTCACTTCATAACTTATACTTTTCACTGACCATGAATAGAAATGTTCTCAATTTATTCCTTAATAATGGTGTAAGCTTATTCCATGGTGCTAGGTTATTCAATAGTCTTTTAATTTATTCTTCATCATCAATCTTGAAAACAGTTCTAAACATAGAGTTTTGATGTTCTAAATCTTCTTCTCTTGTAGGAGCCTTCCTCTAAATGAGTCTCTCTTTGACTTTCTGGTTTATTATGCTCTCAAGATCCCTCAATTTTAGATTGTTTTCTATGATATATCTCATAGTAGATATATCAATCTAATCTTTCTCAAAACTATTATGCAAATCATAAAAATTGTTCATCTATTTTATTTTCTATCTTCATTAGAAATAGATGTATTGATATTTTCTATCTTTGGCTTCCGAGGTTGCCAAGCTTTGCCTACTACTTTCTTAGATTGAGTCACTTTTTCTGCTTTTTTGGTCTCTTGTTCCTCATCTTCTTCATCATTGGAATCAATTCTCAATAATGTTTTCTATCTCTTTCCTAGTGTGGTGGCCTATTATTTGACTCTCTTTTTCTTAGTAGACACTACTTCCACCAGTCTTTTAGAATTTTTCTTCAACTCACTAGCCTAAACATTGGACACTACTACATATAGAATGCTCTATTCTAGAAATGTCTTAGCAACTAATACTAAAAATGGTTAAATGTTTAGTATTCCTTGCTTCACTATGTTTTTTATAGCCTCAGATTCAATCTCTATCATTTCGACCATTGATAGTGCCTTCTTCATTATAGACACTACCTTCTTGTGTGATGCCTTCTCCAAGATTTCTTGATGAGATGACTATGTGATCTCATCATATGTGCCAAATATATATTCTACTTTGTCTCTATCTGAATTTAGTAAAAAATTAATGTAGCCAACTACTATATCATCATTTAGCTTATAGCTCAAGGGATCAATAAATGTTTCTTGAGGTTACACTACTTGAATATAAGTATTATATGTATCAACCAAAATATAGATGTCTTCCTTAAATCTATCCACAATTGTGGGTGCAATTCTAAATCTCTATTTCCTTTCATTTTGAAATTTTTTGATTATCAAGTTGTCACTATCTAATATCTTATTTGTAGGATGCCTTCTACATACCTCTATAATATTCTCCATTGTGCATCTTTCACTTCTCATGATGTCTATGATTGATAAATAAGGAAATATTTTAAGTACATGAAAGAATATGTGGTTTATCAATGATTGGAATGTAAAAAAACCATTCTTTATCCTCTTGATCTTTTCTAGGTTCTAAAAGAGTTGCATTCTTAATATTTTATTAAGATTGACTTGTTCTTTCTCTACACATATCTTATATGCTACATAAATGAATCTCACTAAAAGTTCATCAATCTTAGAACTTGCGTAAACAAAATAAGTAATAATTCTATTTAAAAATCTTACATCATCTTGCTTAATGGTGATGACCATTATAGCTTTTCCATTATACATCAATTGTTTTAGTATAACTTTCAACATTCTTCTTGACCAATTTCTCACCTATAGGTACACTTCCTTTTTTACTAAGACTAGTTACCTCATGAATAAGGTCGGTAGAAATATGAAATACATTGTCTTGCATCCATAATTTACCATCATGTATCCTACTTAATATAATCTGTGTCCACTCATCTGTGTCTAACTCATGATAGAAGTGATATTTAAACAAGTCTAATTCCCTTAGATGTTCAAATTTGAGCTTCACAATCATGTTTTTATTGAACTAATTGCATATCTTTGTTCAATAATTCACTACCAATCGATTCAAATTTACTGTTCAGATAACTTCTTGCATCTTCAAGATATACAATGTTGCATCTTCAAGATATACAATGTTGTTCAGAGTGATAGACAATAGTGAGTTAGAATTTCTTTCAACAAGTTTTATGAAAAAAATCTTTAACTTAGGTCTATCTTCATTCTCAACATTGTGCACTACTAAATATCCATGATTCTATCAATTATGAACTTTTTACCAAATAAATTTGTGAAAAATGATAAAATGCCTCTTTCTAAAAATAGGATTTTCTTTGAAATCACTCTGACAAGTGGCTTCTAAGTGCTCTTCACTTTGGATTTGTTCAAAATGAAGTGAAAATCAATTATGTACTATATTTATTCCACTAGCTTGAACTTGCATTAATTGTGTACTTTGCAAAATGAAAAAACTATTAGTTACATTCTATAATTAAATAACTACTCAAGATTATCTATTTGATCCTCGGATGTCACCTAAGGTTTACTATAGCTTCCTTTTATGATGACAAACCTCTACAAGAATTTGCATTCTAAAATTCTCTACAAAAACATACTTTCCATATTTTGCTATAGAATTAGCCTTTACTATAATACAAGTAACTTTGAGCCTTCATAACTTGTTTAGATGAGCTCCAAATTGCAAGTGAGCTTAGGTATCATCTAAATGTAACTACTGAATGAAGTTCTCAATTTTTCATGTTGTGAACAAGCTTAATTCAAATTAATTGAATAAAACTCAACAACTAACTTTGATCTTCCTATCTCATTATCATCTAGCTTTTCTTTTGAGATATCTACTCCTTTCACAAATACTTCATTAAGTTCTTCTCAAAGTTCACTAACAATGTTTCTTTTTTTCTCATTTTTTCTACTACTTCCAAAGTTCCTTTCCTGGTTCCTTCTATTATTTCCATGATTCCATCTATTGCCAAAGTTTCTTCCATTGTTCTTTCTATCTTTGAAGTTTTTTTTCCCATTCTATAGTACTTTTCTATGTGTTTGAAGTTGTTGCATAACTGACATACTAGTGCTCTACTTCTAGGATTCTACTTAGCATTAGGTGCATGAAAATTCTGAGCAATGTGTCCTAAGTTGTTACACTTGTAACACATGATCTATCTTCTATCTTCATAATATCTTCCTTCTCTTGATGTCCTTTCATTGGATCTTCTTCTATCTATAGGATTATTATTTCTAGACATTCTACTATTTCTTCTATCATTATCATACTTAGGTTTCCTACAATCAATTGCATTATGACTCATACCATGACAATTATAACAATAAAAGTCATTAGCATGATTAAATGACTTATTAGTACAATCTCTTTTCATATGACCTATTTCATTACATAAGAAACACTTGCCTTTAAATTCATACTTGGTTGCCTTAAGAGATTCAACTTGCTTTGGTTCATCCAAGATTTCAACTTCCTTAGGTTTATCAAAAGATTCAAATGGATTCAATTTTATCATCAGATTTGACTTTTTCTTTTAGATCTAATCTAGCCTCGGGTTTCTTTGTAGAAATTGTAGTGCATGCCCCTAGTTTGCATTTTGTTATCATTGCTGAACTCTTTTAGAGCTAGTTTTATGTTGTTGGTTAGCAGCATTCTTTTGAGATTATCAGATATTGTGCTATGGATTCAGTTTATTATGTTATGAGATTACTTAGACTCTACATTTTATGTATGTATGATGATTATTCTCAGTGTTTGCAGTTATTAATGATGATTAGTAAGATGATTTATTATCACATGTGTTTTCTTATGGATGCTTACCCCATACTTGCATGTGTATGGTGTGTGTTTTTGCTTTGCGTGTTTGCTTTTGTATGGCATGTCTGATGTGGTTAAGGAAGGGAGTCATAGTCACCTGCTAGTCGAGATCTACACGATGCACCACTTCCTGCCATTGCCTATTTAGTTTAGTATATATTGTGCTTGTACATGCATGGTTCCTATGCAGGTTGCAGGTACCGGGTATCGACTTCCCTGAATTGCCAGGATGAGCATACCCTATCACATTATCTCAATGATAAGAGAGGGGAGATAAATTCTCAAGTCCAAATCCCAACCCTTTAAGCCATTTGTCCTAATTGAAAAATTAGGACAAGTATCTGAGTTCAGTACCCTCTGAATACATTGGATAACGTAATTCGTGATATTAAGCCTTGGTTTGATTTTGTATGTATTTTGGCTATGATGGATTTTCATATTTTTACCTTATGAGTCTTTGATGTATTTTCTATTAATTAAGCCTAATTAAAAGATTTAATTAATGGTTTAATTTAATAGAAAATTAATATGATATTTCAATATTTATTTAATTTAATTAATTAGGAAATTAATTAAATAAAATAATTAAATTTGAAAATAAAATAATTAAACTTTAAAAGTTGGAATGTGACAATATTTATTTTAATAATAATATATTTGGAGCTCATTTTTAAATAAATGACTAAATAATAATATTATTAAAGCTAATAAATATTTTAGCAATTAAGTTTTGAAAAATGAAATTTAAAAGTGGACAATATATTTTGAATTATTAAAAGATTCTAGATCTCATGTGATTAAAAATATAAATATATATTTACTTTTAAATAAGTGGAATTATTAAAGTTAGTGCATGAGATTTAATAATAAATAAATTAATTAATTAAATTGGAAAGAGTAAAGTAAAAATTATA